>NIPQ01090444.1:15511-31772 GCA_002806875.1 Lepidotrigona ventralis hoosana
TTTTTTTTTTTTTTTTTTTTTTTTACCAGCATATATTTAAAATATATATAGTTAAATATATAGTTAAAAAATATATAGTTAAAAGAAACGATGACCTTGAAATGACCTTGAAACGACCTTGGGGAAAAAATGTTTTACCTGTTGGTTGGTGTTTTGATACCATTCACATTAGGTTAGGAAACTGTGGTATCTCAATTTCTATTACCATTTTTAATTATTATTGTAATAATTAGAAAACTTTCACCTCGAGTACAGAATTATAGAGAATCATAGACTGAAATACATTCTAGCCTAAATTGAGAAAATTGCACAGAACATTTGGTGAAGCGTCAGCCATTTATTAAAAACGAATATCAACCGTCATGTGTTAAATTGAAGGAACCATTTGACCTCGATTATAACAAAATGCAAGAAACTGACATCGTAACTATATGTACAAACCTAACGAAATTGCATTAAGTGCTGTATAATTATTATTTACACGACGATCATCTAATGTAAGATCAGAGATCAAAATTAGATTAAAAGGTCTCGTTTTGGAGCGTAATTCGTGTTTGACTTTTCTTTACTATTATGTATATTGTATCTTGTGTCCATATTTGATTTTTCTCCAGTGTTCCAAATACTCGTGGATGGTAGTGCGTCATACAATAGACGATGAAAAAGAGAAAAAAAAAAAAAAAAAAAAAAAAAAAAAATTNTAATCGTTGCGAGTACTGACGAAACGCCTACACCCACGAAAAATAGATTACCACGATGATATCGCGGTGGAATGGCTGCGATAGTGGAGAAAGCGGTACACGTTGCGCTGTGAAATATCTGCGTCCACGGTGTCCATTTAGTCAACGAAATCTAATTATCTCGTCGGGAATTGTTACGTATCTAACGAGCCTTGTGTTACGGATCGATACGATTACAATGTAGGAACCGTGTAACGTGTCGAAATGCGTACGTTTTGTCCCGGCAAAACGGACGTTCCATCGAACCCCAATTAACGCGAGCTAACGCGTGTACAAGGTAGCAGGCAAATTAGAATTTATCATTCCGTGCCATGAATTTGCCTTGTCCTGCTTCTATTAACAATTAGAGTACGTCCGTTCAATGAGGAGCGTGTAACTGAATTAACAACGACGAAAGATTTCTGGTATCTTGAACTTTTATAATTTTTCTAGAAAAAAAGATTTTTTTACTTTGAGTGCATTTTCTAAGTTGCTTTTACATCCTGCAGCGGATGATAAAGTGAAGTTGTAAAAATTTAAACGTGTTTAAATTTTGCGAAAAAAGTTTCCTCGCGAGAAGATTTATCATCATCAATTTTGAATATTAGAATGTTGAAATTTCCTGAATTTTTATGGTTTACTTTTAATATTCAAAATTCGATCAATTCGACGGAAAAATCGTACGACAGGTTTTAAAGAGCCTAGTTATGGAAGGAAAAAATGTTTAATGTTTCCAAAGACGTTTGAACAATTTTTGTTTTGTCCTTACTTTCCTGCTCGTTGAGTGATGTGAAAACATCTTGAAAAAAAGATTATTCGTTTGGATTATTTCGTGTTTAAATTTGAGATATTTTTTTTTAATTTTACCGAAATATAAATCCGAAAGAATATAAAATATAAAAAATGTAAAATGATCGAAAGGACGTTTAAACGAAATCTATTTTCTATATCTCATAAATAAATTGTGAAATTATTACTGTACGTAAGTAGTCTTCGCTTTAAATTTTGTTACAACCATCTCTGTGAAACTATAATTATTTTTGTAAAGCGGCAAAATATAGTCGAAAATATTAAAATATCCAGGCTACAGGCATCATTTTTCACGAAAATAGCCGGATTGCAATCGATTAAATAGGGTAGCATGTATCGATGTTTGAACATTTGAATAAAATTTCAGGTACGTGAATACATGCATATATGTATATGTGCAAATTCAATGTTTAATATAGAAATTAATTTTTGACAGCAAGCTTCACAATATGATTATTTAGATATATTTACAAAAATAACTGACAGGACAATCTCCATACAGTTAATTAATATTAATTATAGTTAACCAGTAGTTAGTTAATTGTTGTAATTAATTCATAATAATTAGAAGTTACAAGATAGTAGATTTTTTCTTATATTCTTTATTATTTATATTTTTTATCTTATATTTTATATTTTTTATGATTTAGAATTTTTTTCTTATATTCTTTTTCCACCTATTCTTGCAGTCTTCCCCTTCCTTCACTTTTTCATGCTTCTCTTTATTTTACTTTACATTTTTTTTCCATTTTCAAGTGAAATAACATCTTAAATTCTTTTAAAAATCCTACACTTCATTCATATCTATTTTCGAAATTTTTCGCTTCCTTCTCTCTCTTCTTCTTCATTTTTCCTTCCAGCATTCTTTCCACTCTCTTTTTCTTTTTCTTCATTTTATTATCCCCTTTCTATCAACTTTTTATTTTAAATAACACATTCTGTCGTTCGTTGTCTCTTAGAAATTTTTTTCTTTTTATATTTTCCTTGTTTTACAATCCTCTCAATTTATTTCATTTTATCCAGTATCTCCTCTTCAAATAAAAAAAAAAAAAAACAAACATATTGGATTCTTAAAAGTTTGCAAATTCTACACTTCAACCGCTTGTGTTCAAGATTTAATCTTTAAATTGTATCGTGGGATCAGATGATCATAATAATTTGCATTACATATATTAGAAAAATTCAAAGTACCTAATTTTATTTTATATTTTCTCTGACAAAGATTAGCAATAAAATTAAATCAAGTTAAAAATTTCAAAATTAAGTGATGCAAAGTCCAAACTTTAATAGCTTCCAATGTTCAATGAGACCAGTTAGAGATTTAAATCGTTTCTCGAGTTTACGAGAATATTTCATTCAAATATAGAATTCCTGTCCATTGAATTAAGCCACTCAAAACTTTCAACGTTTTACCTTGCTTTCAACAAAATTTCATTACAATTTACAACTGCAATTTATTAAACATTAAAGTATGACACATGTATACCCATATTATAATTTATTAAACATTAAAGTATAACATACGTGTACACACATGAAGTAAAACAAAATATTAATATATTATGATAAAAAAGACAAAAGTGTTGTAAATACAGTAATACGATATGTGTTTAATTATTTCTCTGTTCGTCACTGTATATGTGCAATAATACATATTACTTTGCACTTATACATCTATGTGTATGTGTGTGTATACGCATGTTCATACGTTAATCCATCACTTTTTCAACTGAATTTGTTAAACTTGGTTTCAAATTACCACAATGGTAAAAAAAAAGGTAAATTTGCGAATTCTTCTATTAGCTTTGTATAAGATTCTCACGTATTATAGATGTTCAATTGCGTATTATGATCTTACTTTCGTCTAACGTTATGATTATGATCATTTGTTTTAGATTTTCACTTGTTACATTCTATGTACGTTTCAAAGTTACAATAAAAACATACGTTTCTTCGAAAAGCACTAAATTTTGGTACAGTAGTAATTAGAAGTCAATGTACTGCCTGTTCAAGTACTCTGAGAACAAATATTACTTGCAATTCTGGCAGCATGTTTTATTTAAAAAAAAAAAAAAAAAAAAAAAAAAAAAAAAAAAATAAAAAAAANTTATCTGCTCACATGTTGCAAAATAATATAACACTTTCTAAGACAAATGCGTCAAATCATGTCAAAAGTTGATAAATTTTCTTATTAAGTTGCATTTCTGACTGTTCAATTTTATCAAAACTCGAATGAGATATAGGTAGAAATACTTTTAATACTTATAACACATATGTGTAAAAAAAATTGCAACTTCTAGATCAGAAGTTCATGCATTCTATTTCAAATGAATTGAGCATTTGTGGCAGTAAAGCAGTGAAAAATTGAAAAGAATTTTTCGAAAAAGAAAAAAAAAAAAGCAGTTCGATCTTCCCTCATAAATTTCCAACTACGATCTGACGAGAGGAGAGTAATTTTTCCCGTGAAATCAACCATGAATTCGCCGTATCGTAAATTGTTATCGAAGAGAGACGCGCCTCGTAAAACAGACTTGAACATTTTTCCGCTGAATTTCATTTATTCAATTTCCGCGTGTAATCGAACGATCAAACATTTTACAATCACTGGCAATTCCCTCTGTTAATCCCTCGACGATGTAATTTGCGAAAAATGAAATATCTGCGATTGCATCGCGACGGCTGGGAGAATGAAGATTACACTTCTTTCCGATTGAAAAATCCAACGGGATATTTAATTTCGACAGACTTTTAGTTTGTAATCGTGCGACCGGTTGTAATTAAACTCTGCAGGTTTTTATATATTCATGGTGATTTTCAAAGGCACCGAAACGCACAAAATGCACGTGATATATTTAAAAATATAAAGAACATATGAAATATCAAAAGTCCTTTGATTTTATTTCTTCAGCTGTGTGCATAAAAATATAAATTTTCACAATGTCTCAATTTTGCAATCCTATGGAATTAAACTGCAGAGCTTTACATATTTGTAAGGAATTGTGAAAAAACACGGGAAATGGACATATTATGTAAAACTAGAAATTATAGGTTTTCTTTTCTCTTTTTCAATTTTATTTCTTCGACTGTGTGCGTGAAAATATAAATTTCCATAATGTCTCGATTTTGCAATTCTATGGAATTAAATTGCAGATCTTTACATATTTATGGATTAAATGCATATAAGATAAACAAATAAAGCATATGAAATATTGAAAGTATAACACTCGTTACAACATGTAACGGGAGTAAAATAAATCTCTTGTTAGATCTTTTTTATTTTTTTTTCAGTTATTTAGTTATTTCTTTAATTGTAATATAAAAACATAAATTTTCATTATTACGTAAAAAAATTTCTATAAAATTCTATTCTTTGTACAGAGGTACAAAATATGCTAAACATCGAAAGTGTAGCATTTGTCACAATATGTAATGGATAAAACAAATATTTTTTTAGATTCTTACTTCTGTATTTATTCATTACGTGTATAAACTTGTGTAATTAATATTAACATTATAACAATCGAATTTCGAGAAATCTTACGTATTGTCCCATTGTTTAAATGTATAGGAACTAACACTGACTTAACTAACACTGACAATTTTCTCGAGATATTTAATGGCACTGTGACTTTCACGTGCATTTATGAAAAATATCAAAGATAGAAAGATGCGCACGATAAAATGGATCGCATGCAAAAATATGTAAAATATCGAAAGATAGAAGTCTTGCAACTGGATTGTGAACTTTCATGCATTTATGAGAAATTTAAAAATGCAAAAAACAGAATATAAAAAAATTGAACAGAATATAAATTTGTAAGTCTGCAGAAATGCCTGAATTTTTATTAACTTTCATAAAAGTATCCTTACTTTCTCACCTGCGAAAACATCTTTTGAAAAAAAATTGAGTTTTTTTTTACAAAGTTATAACAATTTAAAATTCTCTTCACTGTATCGGATGAGTTACCTAACACTAGAAGATTAAAATATTTTTGAAATAGTTTAGTTATATAAAAAAATATTTTGAACGAAAGTTAAATGGTCTCGAGGGGGTCATTAATTGATATAATTATCACCTTTAATGCTGGACGTTTTCGAACATACTTAATCGTTTATATGTATATTTATTTATTTATTTATTAGAAAATTTATTTATTAGATGTCACAGAATTTCACCTTTGTATTTGTACTCACGTGTTACAAAATAATGTATTTTATAAGAATAATGTGTCAATTTGACACAAGAGACTAAGGTTAAATGATCATTCTTCAAACATTTTATTCAAGTAACACTGAAGCCTGAAATAAAGTCCATATATCCTAAAATCCATCGTCCAATTCTATGTTAATTGGCTTATTCTCTCGAGTTGCCAATTAATTAACAGTTGCAATTAACCTACATCAGGATCACGTGGAGTGGCACGGTTCTTTGCCTCGTAAATCAACGCGTTGCCAACTTCTTTGCGATTTTCAAACTGCTACATCTAATTTCGTCGCTTATCTATCACAGCGAATTAGTTTACCTGAATTTACACTAGTCTTCTAACTGTATATCGTAAAGTACTGTGTATTATAAAATATTGTAAGATATTGTAACATATTGATAAAATGGTAAAATATTAACACCCAACTTAAAACATATTTATTGAAACATAGATAGTTGTAAATTTGCAAATATTCTCTTTTATGATCCACATATTTCGATCTTAGATATTTCATCTAACTATTATGATTATTTCGGATCACAATTACTATAGGTTGTGAAAAGTATTTCTGTGAACACTTGATGGAAAATTGTGAATATTTTAAACTCATGAAATTTCAATTGGCTTCACTTCTTTTTTTTTCACGAAGTTATAAGATATTAAAGTATCGACAATTTTTCTTCGAGTGTACGAATATGTTTTACACCCACTGTACATTCAAAATTATCCATAGGTGTCTACACACATCTTCAAAAATAGTGCACTGAATGCATAACAGTTAACACGTTCAATGTAAAACGATTTTTAGAATTTTATTCTCAATAACGAAATATTATCTTTTTTTTTCTAACGAAATATTTCTTGAATTTTTGAATTTTTCTTTTTTTGTTTATACTTTAAAATGGTCGTTATCATTATTATTTAACATGTATCGATCTCGAAAAGAATCGATAGCAATGTACTCACCACCAGGAGACTTCAAAACGAATATTATTTGCAAATCTAACCGCACATTTTGTTATTAAAAATAATTAAATGGCGATCATAGATTTATGTATATTAAATTTCCAATGTTCGACAAAATTGTCGATACTTGAACTATTGTATTGTAATTTCGTGAGAAGAAATTTTATTGCGATGAATCTCATTTTAAAGCGTGAATCTTTTACTTTTACAAGCCTGGAGAGAAATAAAGACACTTTCTTCCTCGAAAATGTTATATATGCAAATGTCTCTCGAAACATTGAAAAAAATTTTTTCCTGAAAATCCACAACGGACTGAAATTGCTGTGCAATTTTTTTTTCACAAGGTTATTGAACTTTGAATATTAGAGTCAAGAAATTCCAGAATTTCGTTAAATATTTGTCGTTCTCGGTTATCTTAATAATTTGGCAAAAAGAAATATCATTGTAAAGAGAAAGCTCCTAAATTCATGGTGAATTCAGTCGTGGAAAAAAAAAATGTTTCAATGTTTCGAAGGATGTGAATTTTTGAGGAAGGCACGATATGAAAATATTTTTGAGAAAAATAAATCCAATACCGTGTGAATGGAACCTTTATGAATATTAATTCAGATTCATCACTGTGTAATTTCTTGTTACGAAATTATTTTGCAAATGGTTCAGATATTTCCAGATTTTTACGCAAAAATTGTGCGCAAGTGTGTGATCACCACTCTGTGTTAGTAAATAAATAGTGTAATAAATAGTTTCACCTCTATACTTGTACATTTTATAACAAATACGTGAATCGACACGAGAGACGGATGAGGATTAAAAGCAATATGTACAATCATATCGTTTTCAAGTGGAAACTTTACGCGCGATGTTAACACGCGATTCCATCGAAAGCAGGAACACACGAGAACTCACCTGTTCACGTCCACGTCTGTCGACTCCAAAATTGTTCTGGCTTTGTCGAGGTGGCCATGTTCCACTGCAGCGAAGAGGGCTGGAAAAAACAAGAGATAAATCGAAACGCCTGCTGCCAGACAAAACAATAATTTTCCCCGTACGGGTGGAAAAGATATTAGAAACTTTCGTGATTTTCATTAACAAACTAGAAACAACACACGTCGTTTCTTATTCATTCGGAGAGTATATTCACTTTGAATGTATGAAAATAACAAATGAAAATATATCGTACGAATTGCAACGAAAAAAAAGAACGAAACCTGATGAAATTTAAAATACAGCGATGAAACAAAAGTATTGGCTCAGAGATCTTTTTGTATAAATATACGAAACATGCGGGTCTGTTTTTCTAATCTGTTTCTCAAGTGCATATACTATTATTTCGTTGTAATAAAAATACACGCAATGGACTGTTTTTGTACAAATACGATTTCAATTGATATAAAATCAATGTAAGGGTCAAAAATCGAGTTTGGAATTGTTTGAGAGCCAACAGAGAAGAGCCAATAATATAATACAGAAGACATAAATATCGATATATAGAAATTTCAAAATTTTATTCAGTATTTTATTCAGTATAAGAAGAATAAAGACTGCATACAATTCCTTACGAAAATATTCTAGAAACATTTATAGAAACTTTTTATGAATATATATTGTACGTATGTGTTATAAAATTTTCGAAATTTGATACTACAATGAGTATTACGACTATACGATTTTACTTGTCGAATTTGAAACAAATTTAAAATCACGTAATTTCAAAAAATTACAAAATCATGAAAGTGCTTAAACGATCAAAATGTGTTGCTATCAGTTGATTTTCCGTCAAATATATCTTAAAGCTCTTATATATATATATATTTTCAAATTGCATATATAATTGGAATAATCGTTTCTCATATTTTAGTGTCAATGAAATTTCAAAACGACCTACAAATTCTTCATATAAAAATGTGTCTAACAATAAGCTTCTTCTTGTATCAAGTAATGTTTGAATACTTTCGTGAGCCACTCTAACTGTTTCAAAAACAAAAAAAAAAAAGTCACGACAGTTTACAATCATTTGAAAATTACATTCTACGAAAAATATAAAATATTTCTGTACAAATTGAAAAAAAAAAAAAATTTCTTTATACGAAATTTGCTCGATACAAAATTGTTCAAAGGCCAACGCTTGTCTTCATCGTTGTAAATACTTAAAGAGCAACTCAACAATGAGATGAACGGCAAATAAAGAAGGAAAAATAAAAGATACCATGCAGGTGTATGTTGAGAGACTGTGCCGTTAGGGGATTGATGTGCACCGACGAGATATTGTTCGATTGCTGATTTGCCTGATGTTTTTTCTTGCCGAAACCCTCCAGGAACTCCATCCCTTGCAAAGAGTACAGCTCTGCGTGAACACAAAATCAAACGAACTGAATAAAGGCGGAAAAATAAAAAGGTGAGGCGAACTCGGTCGACCAGGGTCTTTACGCGAGCAAGAAAGTAAATAAGTGCACACGGCGGACATAGAGAGGGATTTTTTCACTCGCGTAACATGTATGATAACAAAGTCCTGACAACTCGTCATCGTGAGGACCAACTGTTGCATGATTAAAAAAAATTAAAAAAAAAAAAAAAAAAAAAAAAAAAAAAAAAAAAAAATCTTTCTGCTCGCGAGTGAAACACGTTCATTTTAAACGTTCTTGCACAAAGTGAAACGCAGAAGGACAGAGAGAGAGAGAGCTTAAAAAAAATCTCGTGGAAACTCGAATATTTTATTTTTCTTTAATATCGTGCAGCGTTAATTAATACGCTTTTTCTGTTTCTCTTTCTTTTCTTTTTCCCTGCCTCCTTCCTCGCGCGATGTCGCAATGAAGCAGTTGAAAAGCAAAATAAGCAGCAGCAACAAGCATCCGCAGGGAAATAATTTCTCTCTTTGATTTTAATGTGCACGGTGAAGTGAATTTCTTGATTTACAAATGTTACAAATTTAACAAATATGATGTTGCCAGAGACTTAAATTAAATTAATTAATTAAATTAGAATTATAGAATCCATTTGTTTATGTGATCGATTAATTGCGTACTTTATATTTCATTTTCAATTAAAATATCTTTTTCGTTTGTTGTTTCTTCTGTCTATTATTATTATTATTAACATTATATAGATACGATGTTTTAAGAGATTATGCAATCTCTTATTTTTATTTGTTATTAATTATGCAACTTTTTATTTCCTGCTTCTTTCTTCTCAAAAATTAATTAATCTAATTTATCTAAAAAAAAAACATATCCACGATTTATCTATTTGTTTAAATAAAAATTAATCACAATTTTCAGCATGTTTTCCTTGCAAAGTGATAAAATTAAAAGGAAATTCGAAAATTCGAAACAGACACGCATTTATGTAAATTTTTACAAAGTGCTGTAAATAATATGCATCGCATCGTGCACTTTTTAAACAATTTGCTGCTTTAGCTATTCCCTTGGAAATAAACGTATGATGATTAAAATAAACTTATTGGAAATTGTATGACGATTCTAAATAATTCTAAAATTAAAAGTGGATACTGAATTTCTAGACTAATCATAATATTATATGTATTATGATTAATAATTGTAAGATCGACAGTGAATTTCCAAACTAGCCCCTTAATCGGAATTATATATCATCAAACATTAAACAAGTAAAATATACATCAAACAAACATATTAGAAATAAATGTTTAAAATAAAAATCCACAAATTACACGAATTACTAGTTACATCGAAATTTCGTGTTAAACGTGCTAGAATATTTCCTCCTAATTCCTCGTCTTTTCACATTTCTTGGATTAAAGCAAATTGATGCGATTCTCGAAAGAAAGGGAAAAAAAGTCGTCATTGTAAAAAAAAGTGGGGGAAAAAAAAAGAAAAAGAAAAATCGGTTCGAACTGATTAAAAACCTGATGGCCCGTACTTGATCCAGAAGTGGTCATGAAAATGGCCCTACTATCCATGGATTCGGGTTCCCTTGAGTCTCTCATCGACTTCTTCCTTCCCACCGTCACCTTGTTACGAAAGCTTCCGCCGCGAGCATTGGTCCAAAAATTCGCGATATTGTCCACCGTTCGGATTCTACAGGACCTGGACGAGCAAACCGACGGTTTTCGAACGGCTTTCTCGCTGTTCTTCAGCCCCTTCTCGATCGCGTAATCGTTCCTCCAATCGAAACTCGTCCCATCAACGGTGTCCAACACCAGGCTGCTGGCCACTTCCTCGTCCTGCAAGACCACGTCGTCCACCGACAAGCTTCTACCTTTCGTCGCGGCGAACACGGGACGATTGTTCATACTGCACGCGAGATTCGTCCTGGCAAATTCGCTAGTCACAGCTTCATTCCCAACCGTTGATCTCTCGCAATCAACGACGATTGTTAATCCAGGATCAAGGTTTCTCTTCGAAGGTTCTTCCTTCACCTCGCTCGCCACGTCGGAACTCTCAGTTTCGAACAGGAAACCGGACACGGACGAGTCCAAGGAACTGTCCAGTCGAAAAGTAGGATTCTCGTAGGACATGTGATCACCAGGACAAACACCTTCCTTGTCTTTCTCGTCGTTGGGCATCGAAGTCTCGTCGTTGCTCTTCCAGCGAAATACACGCGGTATTATCGGAGACACGATGTCGTTCTTTTTGGGTGATTTCTCTCGATCCTTCACCGCTATTTTGTCCGTGAGGCGCAATTTGCTCTTCAGATCTCTGGCGATTGCGTGAGGCTCCGATTCACTCGATCTCGGAGAAACCGAGTTTTCTTTTAGGCTAGGACTCTTTGAACTCGGGTCTTTCGAGGAATTCTCGATCTGTTCCGTCGGGGACGATTTGTTTCGTTGTTTCTTCGGGGACAGATCGAAGCCAGTGTTCAAGCGCAGACTCGCGTGAGCTCGCAGCTTCGACATAAGTTTCATCGAAGCGCGGAAGGATCTCGACCGCTTGAGGGTCGACATCCGGTCGCTTGACGACCGCCTCGAGAGCAATTCCATTTTCGGGCTGGACGTGGAGGATTTGCGAAATTTCATCTGGAGGACTCTTCGATATTCGCTGCTCAACCTCTCAAGAATTTTTCGACCTCTCGAAATTAGACTGAGCGGCCATGATCAAATGACTATTCGTACATCACGTTCGTTTCGATAGATATTTTTATTACTGTTTGATATTCTTTGGGCTAAGGAAGACTCTTCTTTGGTTTAATAAAGCTGAAAAAAAGTCGCACAGTTTTCTCGTGGTGTCGTGTTTGATAAATGAAAACGCAAACGGTTCTCTCCCTGTGTTTGGAAAAACACGATGAACGCGTTCCTTCAGATGATCAAGGATATTTAGAAATTATAACAAAAGGCTTTGCAATACAAGGCTTCCACGCAAGAAGAAATAAACGCAGGTAGACGCACTTCGTTTCTCATCAAGGCCAAGTTTTTTACACACCATTAAATACACCGAGCGTGTGCAATTGCGCGCGTTAATGCCTTTCCCCAGGGAAAAAGCGAGCCTTCCGAATCAATATTCTTCAGGGAGAGGACAGAAGAAGCAGAAGAAGAAATGCTCGGCAACAAGGCCAGTAAAACGTAAACTGCATTTCAAGCCGAAATTCTCCTCTTCAGCGGATCTCGTTTCGTCCTTCCCCCAAATCGTTGAATTATTCGCGAAATGTAGGCTCACCGTGAAATTTCACATTCGACGCGAGCTGATTCATAATTCCCGAGGGTACGAGAGAAATCGAGTTACTTAAGCTACTAGCCTTGGTAGCGTTCAAAAATTGTTGGACGTAAAAGACAGATCTTTCTGAATAAAAGAAATGTTCCCATCCAGATTTTGCATTTCGTTCTCAGATTCTATATTTTAAATTTCATCGTGTCTTCGAAAAATTTTTTTAATTGTATTTTGCAATTTATTTTTCAACGGTAACTGTCATTCTTCTTCAGTTTGAATGTAACACGATTAAATAGTACATATGTGAAATTCAGCAGTGTGTAGAATATTTTGTTATCTTTGTGATTACGAACAAAGTTTTCTTTACTATATTGTTTCAATATTAGGTTGGTGCGTGTGATATGTCGTTTCTTCGAAGTTCGAATTTATCAATTATCATATTAAAGAAAAAGAAATTTGCTAACCATATGCGTTAAATGATAAGAATAGGTCTGATAAAAATATCGATAATTTTATTATTAATTTCGACTTATAAAAACATTAAAATTTTATTAATTTTAAATTAATTTTGATTTAGGAAAATATCGAAATAACGAGTTGATCAGAATATTCTTATGATTTTTTTCACACAAATTTATATCCTAAAATTCAGTATTTTAGAAAATACACTTAGTATTTAGACATTCTAAACAATTTTATTAATCTA
Source organism: Lepidotrigona ventralis hoosana (assembly GCA_002806875.1). Classification (NCBI taxonomy): domain Eukaryota; kingdom Metazoa; phylum Arthropoda; class Insecta; order Hymenoptera; family Apidae; genus Lepidotrigona; species Lepidotrigona ventralis. The sequence goes on from NIPQ01090444.1 coordinate 28,536, forward strand.
TCCACATCAATTAATGAAAATAGACAGCAAATTCAAAACACCATAAAAGCTCCAGGAATTTTTGATTCAGAATTTGTTAGTATCGAGGCATACGGGAATAATTACTTACTATCAAAGTTACATTTGAAAAAAATGATACTTCGAACAATATCGTTTTCTGTGCATCACCAGTTTGCATAAAATACATAATTAAAATTCATTTTATTCATCAACATATCACACAATTCGGATTACGTTAACGAAGAAGAAGCATTGAATTTTTCAACGTTGTAGAATACAATCTTGCAATTCCACCAAATCTTCTTAAGATGAACGTTTCACTTCTAAATTGAAAAAAGAAAAAAAAAAATTTTTTTTAATTGTAAAAAACTTTCAGAGGCTCGTTTTCGTCCACCGATGCCCTTTTCACGTCCGACAGTGCGATTCAAACCGGAACTTCGCGCCGAATTTATCGTACGAATCAGAGATCGAGTGAACAGAGTAGATCGCGGAGGAAGAAGAAGCCCGGTGTCGCGCGATAGACTGGCATGATCGTAGCGAAAACGATTTTATTATTTACTTAGGACACGCACCCGGTCGATTTCAGTGCGCCAGCCACAATTGCCTATTACGAAGAAGTGGCCTGAACGTCGCCTCTTCCTCCTCGAGACGAGCGTGACAATTTGTTAGCCTAATCAAACTTATTGCTGGCGTCCGTGGCTGGCTGGCTGGCTGGTTGGTTGGATCGTCAAGATCGAGGGCATTGTATCGAGAGAATCAATTCGAAAGATTGGAGTAACCATGGAGAATGTGTTCGATTTCTGACGATGAGCTTCCGCTCAGACAGATCAATTCTCCCGATGTAATCTTACGACCAGATAACTTCGCGTGTGATTTTTTTTCCCACCCTGACTTACGACTCAAATGTACGATCATTTGGAGTAAAGTTAGTATTAGGAAGTAAGTGAAAGATTACGAATGTTTTCTGAAATTGCTTGTGGATGAAAAAAGATGATTGATTTAACACTGGAAGAACTATCGGTAATTGAATTATAAAATTTGTATGTACGAGGACACAAACCTTCATCTGTGTATTTCACGAAAAATTAGTTGAAATTTATATGAAAAAAAAAAAATTAGGAACGAGTGTCATTTCAATCACTTTCTATAAAAATTTAGGAATAAATTTTTCCAGAATGTGAAATTTTGTAACTGATTTAGAACTTGAATTAGAATTTGTGTGAACTACGCAGCAATATATCGAAGTATAAAGTAAGAAATGTTCAAATTGTGTAACGAATTTTAAAAGAAAACAATGCGAAATTCGCCTGCAAAAGATACGGATGGAAACTCGTATATAATTGGTTTAGAATTTGAATTAGGATTACGCGAATAATGGAAATAATTGTTTCTGCGTAATGAAGCTCGGAAGTTTATACAAAAAGAATATACATAACACAAGAATAGAATGGATATATGTTTCCCTCGCATTATGTACTTTTAAAAAAATGATTTTCAAACATTTTAAAATCAAAGTAGATAGCGAATTTTCAATACTTTACATTTTTCCTGTTCGTCTTAAATAATTTGTCAACAAATTTAAAACGTTTTAAAATTTGTTATTTTAACTACTGACATAAAAATGGATATATATTAATCTTCGTTAGTTATATTAAAATCTTTAAAAATTTGTTTACTGTGAGAAATTCTAACATCCATGTATAAATGACTGTGTGAATGTTTACAAATGATTGGCAATCTTTTTTCTTTTTTATTNATATATTAATATTAATAATTATATATATATTATATATTAATCTTCGTTAGTTATATTAAAATCTTTAAAAATTTGTTTACTGTGAGAAATTCTAACATCCATGTATAAATGACTGTGTGAATGTTTACAAATGATTGGCAATCTTTTTTCTTTTTTATTGTCATAAAAATAAATGTACATTAATTTTGAATAAAAATAGAATATTGATAACGAATTTCCAAAAATTCTTCAACTTTAATAAAAAAAATTTAATATTTTCTAGTTCCATTTAGCAATGTACAAATCTTTTTAAATCTATTACTTCAACTATTACTATAAATAAATAAATTTATATTAAAAAATTACATGCAACTAATGAACGAATCTCTAAAAAATCCTACGATTGTGAGAACTTTCAGTATCCAGAAATAATTTACGTATGACTATAGATCTTCCTAAATTTTATTCCTTAATTACTAAAAATTCACATTAACGTTAGATCAATTCACGAATAAATATTAAGTACGATTTTTTAAAAAAAATTTTTAAATAAAGTTACCAATAAATTTTATTTGCTTGATGCAATTTACAAATTTTTTACTTTAATTATTACAGAAAAATAAATTTAAATTCCAACGTTTCCTATATTATTCGTCTGGAATAATTTACAAATGCCAACGCACAGGTCTTCCTATATTTAACTATTTATCGTATAAATAAATTTATATCAACATTCTAACATTTCTATTTTCAAAAAAATTCCAACATTTCCCACGTATCTGGAATAACTTATAAAGGATCAATAATCTATAGATCTTTCCAAACCCATTACTTTAATTATCATCCTGGGAATAGATGTATATTAATATTAATTCTCTGACTATTTAATCGATGCTAGATCTCTCTGAGTATTTAATCGATAATCGATATAATTCAAAGGCAAAAGTATACGTTGAAGTACGAAGTGCACGAATATTAAAAGTACATGTTCAAAGATGAACGTACTCTGAATTTGTTCAAATACATGCTGCCCTGTATCAAATACATTATACTTTATACTCGACTTCAGACTTTTGACAATCTTGAGCAATAATCTGAAGCAAATACATACTTACAAATGACTGACAATTTATAGATCTTTCCTCAAGCGCATCTAAAACAATTATGACGCGGCGTGGAAATATATCGGACATATTTCACCGATATGGCGAAGTTTGCCAATAAACATCGAAACACACCGAGGGAACCTGAAAATCGGACAGGATACGTTTCGTCAACGAGTACAATGAGGCCATGAATGAAGTGAGACAAACAGCTTTTCAATGGAGGTGTGCGAGAACCCGAAGAATTTTTTAGAACACTGTAAGTAAAAGTAAAAATAATAGGAAAAATAAATTTTTCGAATCATTTTATATTTCATTTCGCGCGCGAGAGCTAGTCTCTCTAGCTTCGCTTTTTTCCCTCTGAGAGTAATTTCGCTTAAAAAAAAAAAAAAAAAAAAA
>NIPQ01090444.1:31872-67380 GCA_002806875.1 Lepidotrigona ventralis hoosana
AAAAGTCTCTAAAGGATAAACTTTCACAGTTTTCACAATTCCTTCCTGGGAATAAAAATTCAAAATAGATGGAAAAGAAACATTATTTTTCTGCTCCAACATACATTTCGTAGTATTTATCGACTATTCATGTCTCTTTCCATCTTTCATACCCCACGCTTTGTGTTTGGAAGATTTATGGGAAGATTCTCGCTGAGAAATACCATTCTGCTGGAATAAATTCAAAGAGTGGAAACGGAATTTCGAATTTCCCTCGTGATCCAATATAAATGGCAATTAGCATGCTTGTAGAAGTAAAAGTAGTATGATAAATGACAATTCAACTATCAATCAAAGGGAAGAAACAGAAACCATAAAATTATAAAATTTGTTTAAAAAACTAATTTTCATCGTTTGCTGAGGTGAAAGAAAAAAAAGAAATAAAATCCTGTTTTTATCAGTGTATTTTTTGATATTTATCGACGAGACTGTCTGATAACCATAAAATTATAAAATTTGTTTAAAAAACTAATTTTCATCGTTTGCTGAGGTGAAAGAAAAAAAAGAAATAAAATCCTGTTTTTATCAGTGTATTTTTTGATATTTATCGACGAGACTGTCTGATATGTAAAAATTTCTTTTCATAGTGAATAGTTATTTCTGATGCTAAATTACTATTACTAAATTATTGATGTTTATACAATTTTATGGTTTTACGAATATAATTAAAGAAATGGAATCTGAACATTTCTTAAGTAAAAATTTCTTTTCATAGTGAATAGTTATTTCTGATGCTAAATTACTATTACTAAATTATTGATGTTTATACAATTTTATGGTTTTACGAATATAATTAAAGAAATGGAATCTGAACATTTCTTATTACAAGTTATATACTTTAAAAATTAACGTTCGCATAGAATTCCAATCACCGAACGACACAAAAATCAGAAATGATTATTCACTGTTAGAGAAACGAAGAAAAAAAAAAAAAAGAAAAAGAAAAGATAAACTAAAAGAAGTTAAAAATTTGTCAGACGGTGTAATCATACACCAAACTTGCCACGCGAAAATATCCGTGCTAAAATGCATCATCCGGTTGGAATAAATGTATTAGGAATTTCGATTCCGCCGCTTTCAAATATCAAGGCGCGATCTATCAATTTCGTGTTCGTAAAAAACGTTGAACCAATGCCAAAAGAGTGACACTCACCTAATACTGCTCTGTGACCCTTCACCCGTCTGCCGATGTTCGGTGAGACGAGGCTGAGTCTGTCACCTCTGGCACCTAACAAGGGACTTGGACTCCGTCTCGGTGGTGGTTGATCGGCGAAAAGTCCGTAACTGCTGCCAGCGTTGACGGTGTTGCTTGCACTGACAGTTCCCACTCCCCCGGCGATGCTCCATTCTGCCACACTGTCGATCGAGCTACTCCTTGGAAGACAGGAGCTCGTCGTGCTGCAGTCGCGTCTGTTGATCAGTTCCAATTAATCGGTTTTAATATTGGCGCCGAGTCAGCCGCTTGATTTTCTAACTAGACACCGTGCATTTCTCGGGAACTGGAACCCACAAAAATGCACGTGAGTACAAAAATGTAGAAATAGAATAATAAGTGTAAAATTACGGGTACGACGTGATTTGGAAAAAAAAAAGAAGAAAAAGATTGGGAAAGCATTTTTTTTCTTATTTTCGAGAAGGTCGAGCTAGAATTTAGCCAATTCTAGACACAGAAAAGAATAATTAATAATAGAAATTAAAAATAGAGGGTTGCCCGAAAATAGGGTAATTTTCAAACATATTTCATATTGAACATTAAACTCTAAATGAAAAAATTGTATATTCTACATAGAATATTTATTATAATATACGTATAGTGAATATATGAATAGTTAAAGTTTCTATTTTGCTTCCAACTTCTTTAGCTAAAGTTCATAAGGACTTAAAAATGCATGAAAATTAAAATACGCTGGTAGTGTACGAATTATGATTTCAATTTAATAGAAAGAAGAAATTGCAGAGCTGTGGATTTCGAATTCGAATCTTACATTCTAGTTCTGTAAATTGAGAATTAATAAATACAAATTACACAGAATGTCACGTAAGTGTTGATACAATTATACACGAAAAGAAAGAATGAAATTTTTTTTTTTTAACACTTCGTTTTTAAGAAAATCAAGCTTCAAAACTTATATTCTCAGTGTCAAGCAATGGATTGCTGTAATTTAAACATTCTTTTTTAAATTTTCTACTTCTTCTATCGAATAATATAAAAAATGCACTATTTCTCTTATTTCAAAAAATTTTTATGAAATGATTTATGCCTCAATATAGAATGTAATTAAAAATACAATCACCTGCGTGTAAAAAATAGGTCGAAAACAAAGAACGACATTTTTTCATTCGAGCCTTCGTTTCCGAGAAAATTGAGTTTGGAAATTTGNAATTTTCGTTAAAAAAAAAAAAAAAAGAAGAAGTTAGGGAAAAACGTTCCTCTATATACGAAAAAACGAACGCAGAGAAGAAACTGCTCTATAAATCTCAAGTTCATTCGACCGGATCACCAGTAGAACAACCAATCGAATAGTGAAAACTCATCCGAATCGCGGCCAGCCGAAAGCTTTAAACCGGCGATAGTCGAGTAAATATGATTTCATCCATGAGACGGTAATATTTTCGAATTCGCCGCGTGTGTTTTGTTTTCTCGGATGGTCGGAAACCGGGTCGCATCCATTTGCAAATTGAACTTCTACATTCTCCGAGACCCGTTCCGCGCGAATAAAGCGTGCACACAACGTTCGACGGAAGTGTTACATTCGAGCGTCCATTGCAAAAAAATTTTTCACGAACGTGTTTGTACCAATCTTTCTCGTTTATTTTATTTTCGAAATTTTGTTTATTTCATTTTATTTCATTTATTCCGTAGCGAGACACGATTGCTATTCGTATCGAGTGATTAATTTGAAATTAATATAATATAATGAGTTAGTATCTTAGAATACACAAGACGATGGAAAAATAGATTTCATGGAAGAGCAGTATTCGTTGAATAAATAATAAAAGAAAAAGTTTCAATGAATATGGATTGGAAAATCAATATTTTAACGTATTTTATATTTATATTTAATTACTTCATATGTTATATTTATTTCACATTCTCTTGTATTTTATAATCTAGATTCCATTATTCCGTGTTTTTCATATTCGTTTTAGATTTAATTGTCTTATACTTTGATATTCCAAAAGCTTTGGTGACTTTCCCGCTTCAGAAACTATTGTACTGTGAGAGAACAGTAAACTATTATTTCTTTTTTTCTTTGTTTTTTTCGTATGAAAGAATTACGTATTCTCTCCCAAATGTGTTCTATCACTTTCACTGGTATTTTTAATTGACATAATTCGTCTATGTCATTCATCGTTGAAGAGTAGGCTATACTTTTCAGAAATTCCTACGAAATTTGGAAGATTCGAAAAAAAGTTTATAATTCTCTGACAATGTTAATTTTCCAATTCAGTGTTTATTAGAATTTTGTTTTTCAATATCTGACGAGCACTATGCTAAAAATTATGAATAGATTATTTAAATATTTCTGTGATTTTTGTCAAATGTACAGACTGAGTTAGACAATCGGGACAAGTTATATATATTTTTGAAATTAGAATAATATATTAGAGACGATTTTGTTGTTAGATTATTTTTTTTTTTAAATAAAAATATACATTGCATTTTATGTGATTTGAACCATCTCTTTAACTTGCGTAAAAAAAAAGAATATTAAGATGACAGAGTTGAAAATTGATTAATTTGATATTTTGCAAAGCTTATCCTGTGAAAAACAAATTTTACAAAACATAATGCATTATTCTTGCATTTACAATTTCGTTTTTTTTTTATCCAACATATTTTAAAAGATTAAAATAAAAATATTTTTTGGTTTTATCAATTTCTAATCACATTATTTTCATATCTTTTGATGTAAGATAATTGTGTGTTTATTAGAAAAAAATTTAGACATTATTACGATACCCTTTAACTTTTTTTTCCACACTTTTTTTGTAATAAAATTATCAAATTTAAATATAATTCTTATACTCTGTGCTACATACATTATTATTCATTAATAATATACCAACATATAATGTAATAATTTAGATTCGTTTATATAGTATATATAACCGACATAATGCATAGAATTTGTTTATATAATATATGCAATCATGACAATCGAGTCTCGTTTGTCTATGTTAACTCTTAATCGGTATTATTAGGTCAAAATTACCTAATTAGGTCCGATTGAATTACCTACATTTAGAATTTTATTATTAATCTGTGTCGCGAAAAACATAAAACACAAAAATATGGTCAAACAAATTTAAATTCTATTTGGCATAAATTACTAAATTACAATCATTTATAACTAGTCTCGAATTTTATTATTAATTCTTTATCATGGAGAACGTAAAACACAAGATAAAATTAAATACCCTAAGTTTCAGTTATCAATATAGATCATTATTGCCATTTATAATTAGAGGGCTTAGAAGCCACATCAATGTAGTTATTTTCCATTGGAAGTAACTTGTGCCAAAACATTCAGTCCATGAAACAATTTAGCTATAATGTGACAATATAATTAATTATTATATCGTAATACAATATATAATCAAATATTATAATGATCATGTTATTACAACGAGTAAATTAACTAACAATTTTAACAGCAGAAGGATTTGCATGGCAAATTTTCTCTAACGAAATTGGTTTCTAAACTTTGTTGTATATCCATCTCCAGCATGGAAAATGTAAAACACAAACAAAATCAAATACCATAAATTTTAGTCAACATAAATTACTTTATCTAATCTAAATTATTACAATCATCTATAACCGATGATATTACTTGAATGTTATTAAATTTTCAAAATAAGGTATTCTGAAAGTCATGTCAAGCAATTCTACAAAATTGAAGTTAAAACAATTATATAGTTATGAATCAAAATTTTCGACATATAAAATAATAATAATATGCATCCATTAATCAAAAAGAGTACGAAATGCCACGTAAATATTCAATACTGAATAATTTATTTTAACAAAATGTTTAATACCGAATAATTTACGATAATTTAACAAATATTACGATATTGCAATAATTTACAATAATAATTTAATTAACAATATTACAATAATTTGACAAGGTATTTTTACGTCTCCAAAGCATGTCGTAGAACTGTTGAAACTTCAATAAATACGGTCACTGTAAAATTCGGCTCGGTTCTCTATCCTCGATGTTTTTCCAGCTGTCACGCGATAGATCTCCGTTTTCCCCCGTATTTTCGACGCCACGCCAATCGCGAACGTGACTTATATATTTACGTGTTTTTTTTTTTCTTTTAAATAACGTCTATCGATCGTTGGCCATCAGATCGATGAATTTCACGTGAATCCGCGCAAGGGAGTACGAGGGTGCCATGTAATTTTAGCGAAAGAAAGGTTAGCTCGTTCCCTCTCGTTTGGGAAATGGCTCTTCTTTCGAGGCTCGAACAATTCGCCTGTTTCCCCGTCGGTGAGAGATAACAATGATTTGTCGGAAGATAGAAGCAATTTCGAGCGAGATAAAAGTGAAAGATGCCTGGAGTTAAGTTTCGGATGAGCTCGTTTGTACACTGGTTGGATACATTTTAGTTAATTTACTTGGACCTGACGACGAAAGAGCGAGATGAGACACGTTTCTATCAATCTTTTAATCCTCTTAGTATCTTGCTTGATTTTTCTATACACTGTTTAGGACTAAAGTATCGTTGTAGAAAAAATTGTGCAAAAATTTTGGCAGAACAGACACGCTAGTAGAAACATTTTGTAAAAGTAGCGCTTCGGTAAGAAAAGCCGAAGTACTCGAATGTCTGAGAAATGTTCACGATTAGTATTAAGTGCAGAAACTAATTTGATTTATTGAATCTGCGGATTATTAAGAGGAACAATATTTAGAGACATCAGATGTTGTTTGATTTGAAGATATAAGAATTTAATAACTCGATCTGGAAAAATTTCCAATATCTACCAACCGACAACCTGCATAAATTAAAAAGGTTCGTTCAAAAATTACGGTGAGTTTAATCTTAAAAATATGCAAATCTCGTATACTAACAACTTGCATAAATTAAGAAGTTCATTAAATTTATTTAAAAAAACGAAACTTACGATAACGTCGATCTGGAAAATATGCAAATTACGGGATTAATAGCCTGCATAAATTAAGAGGTTCAGTAAATTCAGAAGAAATGAAAAGAAATACTACAGTAATTTCAATCTTCGAAAATATACAAATTCCAGAAACTAATAGCTCGCATAAATTAAAAGATTCATTAAATCTGTTTGAAGAAGGAAATTACAATAGCTTCAGTCCGAAGGTATGCAAGTTCTAGAATTAGTAACATGCGCAAATCCGGAACTACTTTAGTCACCGATCGAATACATCGAATGATACGGAAATTATCCCGGCATCGAAAATTCTATGCGCACCAGCAATGTTATTATTCTATTATATCATTGAAATTCCACCGAATAATACGGATCCTATTATTATCCCATTGAATTAATGCGAATCAATATTCGATGCTTGGAATTGAACGTAACCGACGAATTTATCAGCGGAAATCCAAGACGTTTTCACTAGATTTTAGACCCAGTGTTTCCCAAAGTGGGCGGTTGGAACGTTATGCGAGGGGACGATAATAGCCTCAAGTGCAACTGGGGGCGTTGAAAAAACAAAAGAAGAGGAGAAAATAAAGAAAATTTTAAGTTGTAATAAATCAAATAATTTTACGATTTTAAACCGATTTGCAACATCTTCCCTTACTATGTAAGTAGAAACAGAAATTTGTCTCGCTGTACTTCTCTGTTTGTTCGCTTAAAGAAGATAGATCTTTCGAGCAGCGGCGTTGAGTAATTTTTTATCTGAAAAAAAAGGGACGATAGGCCAAACAAGTTTGGAAATTTCTGCTTAAGACCGGCTTTAATACTTCGTATCGATTTCGACTGTTACGGGGAAAGTAATAATAACTCGTAAGTAATTTGTTTCGAAACAAGACTCGTTCTTCCGTCAAAGGATGCTTGGTCGTCGACGTAGTGAAGTGACGGTCTCAAATCAATTTCTCACCCTCCCCATTTCTGCCTTCTCCCCGTTTTTCCCCTTTTTCTCGTGCGACCGCAGCGTATTTTAACAGTATTTTAAGAATCTGACGATTTCGTGACATACCTTTCCCAGGAGAGCCTCCGCGGAATTTCATCGCTCGGGGTGAAGCTCGGCCTTTGGTTCAGCAGTCTCGCCAATCTGGTCAAAGGTTGAGAACCGCCGATGCTGGATGTACTCAGTCTACCGCTTCTGGTGGAGTGCTCCTTTGAGGATTCTCGCGGTGGTCCTGAGTCCGAAACGCGACGTTCTTCGAATAGAGATGGGGAAAGAAAAAGTGGAAGAATTCTTTAATAGCACTTTTGCAGAGAAGAGTGGAATAAGAGTGATGTGGAATTATCAGTGATGAAATTATGATACTTTTGCAGGATTTATACTTTACTCGATGCGGTGAACACTATATAAATCGAAGCATTAATCTCCTTTCTCTCCTTTTGTTGCATTTTTCGAATCTGCAGATTTGATTTTTGAACGAAGGAAAAAGATTAAACCGGAAAAGGGAATAAATGAAACACGTTTAGCCGTCGATTTTTATTTCTTAAGAAGTTATTAATTATTGAAAATAAATCTCAAAAGGAAATTAATTTTGCACCAAACTTAATATTTATTTGTTGCAAAATATGACGGATTCCCTGCCAAAATAATAGAATCAAATTTGATCTAATATCTCTGTATAATCCAAACTATTCTATTTCGAATTTAATTATAAGATAAATTAAGTAAACTTTCGATTAGTTCATATATCGATTCGATTGCAAAACAATTGCTACATTTCGTAAGTATTTTTTTGTTGAAATCTCCTGAAGATTACTCAGCAAATTATCTTTGACAATACTTCAAGGTCATTGAAGTTGCCTCTCCTAAATGTAAATTTTATACGGAGATTTCTATGGAAAATGTTCTTTGATTTTTAATACTAGAACGATTAAAATACAAAACTTATATCAAAAGGATTAAAATATAGAGAATTAAAAAAAATTCTCGTGCGATAAATAACATGAGCTTTTATTCATTTTACGAAACATCATTTGAATCTTTAAAATTGTACAACTATGAACGTAAAGAATTTTTATAACAATTTACGAATTCATCGTTTTGATCAATCTGATAATTACAGCGTTAATATTATATAGTTTTTGGCCATTCTATCAGAGCCATTTTACACGTCTATAGCAAAATTGAAGCATTTGAAGAAAATTTAAGTTTAAATTATTACTTTGTGTAAGTGTGTACATACTTTTAATTAATTTTCAAAATTTTTCATTTCAAAATTTGTTAAAAATTTTTACTAAGGCACATGAAAATTGGCCTTAATTCAATGGCCAGGAGTTGCAATTAATAAAAATTTCAGTGGTATAAAAAGAAAAAAATATTACAAATAGAATATTCATTTACTAAAAATAAAAGTTTTTACTTCTTTTGAAATCGTGCTTTAAATTTTTGAAGGAATTGTATATAAATTTAGGCTTTTATGGTCCAAGATCCTTGAAACTGTTGTGGTAAAATCTAAATTAACAGAACACCGATTAATGCAATGATCGATTATCGGAATATTGATTTATGGAAAGTTTGGTAATAAACAAAAGAAGTGAAAAAGGAACTTTTGTAAAAGAGAAATGACTAAGAGTAATTATAAGATGTGTCAGAAGAATGATTTTGCATTATTTTCAGATAACTTGTTATCGTTAGACTGTAGACGGTTATGTAAATTTAAGTTTTTACAGAAGATGACTCTTGAAAATCTCATAGTACAATTTAGAACACCAATGCTTCGATTAATGGAATGATCGATTATCGAACATTGATTTATTGGGGATTTTAGAGAAGGAACTTTCTTTATGCGAGAAAGATTGACGAATAAAAATAGAAATTGAATAAAAGTATCATCGCAATATAATGTATATTAAAGTATTATAAATTTTTATAAAAAATACATTTTTCCAAAATCAAATAAAATGTCAATTTTTTTGATTCTGAAAAAGATGTATTTTTTTCAATCTCGTCCAAGTTTTAAAAATATTTCTCGTAATGTTAAAATATCACATTATTTATTTAGTTATACTTTTAGTTTGTACGGAAATTTGATTATTATATTTACTTCTGGATTTGATAGATTCTTCCTAGTTTCAGATATTTAATTCTAAAGAGATAAAAAATTGAAAAATCGACACAAATTTATTATATGTTGCTTGGTACGTGATTTCTAATTTTAATTTCAAAATTTTTCTTTTCGCTTTAAGGTTTGTGAATATGAAATGTCACTTTTTAATATAGTTCCAATTCTTAATTCGAATATTCAAAAATTCTTAGTTAGTTAGAATTGTGTTTTTCATTGGCAATCTGTTTCAATCAATCCATTGAAAAATTATCTACATGGAATGCAAAATGCGTTTTGTACGTTTCAGTAATTTTCAGACCTTCACTTATAAACATAAACACGTATAAAAAAAATCAAAATACTATAGTAAGTAGTTTCTCCATTTTGAAATTTAAATTTTCCATCTCACAGAGAAAAGGCATTAGCCTTTTTAATACTTTCAGAGAATTATTCCTCCATTTTGATATCTAATATTCCAGCTTCAAAAAAGTAAAATTCTCTTTCGTTTCAATCATTGGTAAATATTAGAAAAAATCTATTTTTTATCCTAATAGATAAATATTGAATTAAGTCTTTCCACTAAATACATTTCTTTTCAAACATTTTCATCCCCTTCCCTCCTTCTACTTTTTTTACATACGCAACACTGATATCAACAATCAATATTAGTAGATTAAGTACTACATAATAAATAAAATATTACAAATACTTTTCCGTAAATTCTATAAAATGGTAGAATTCTAAAAAAAAAAAGGAACAGACTTTGATAAATAAATGGATTGCAAAGATAAACTGATCGAGAGCGCAAATCGAATTCAATCATAAATCGATTGTAAACAAAACATAACGTTGATTAATGGATTAATAAATAATGTAGAAAAACAATATTCTCCACGAACTGAGGGAAAAGACACGGATAATCTCAAAAGTTCCCAAGCATCAATCGACTAAGCGTATCTTTCAGTAAACCGACTTCTAAAGAACATTTTCCCTTTTTCTCTCTCCCTCCCCCTCGTCGCGGCGAATGCAATTCCATAGATTTGAGGATTCCAAGCGGTAAAACGAGTGAACCATCGCTTGCTTACCTATCGTGTCGTCTGTAAAGGATATCCTCGGTGTAAGTAGCTTGGCGCAATGGGAAACGGTGCTTCCACGTTTCGCGGAAGTTCCGCTCTCTGTGTTGGGCGGGGCGGATAAACCCGTCGACGCAGCTGTAATCATTAACGAGAAGCGAGTTGTACTTATCAGGGATAAAATACCGCTAGCTACAAGTAAATTCGATCAATCGACCAACTTAGCCTAATCAACATACCGTTGTAACGAGCATCGATCTGCGCCTGAAGGATATTCAAACCGGGCGTGACTATGGCTGGTAAGGTTCTGGAACGCAAGAGGGGTGCAGGACGTCCCCCAGGACCTCGTGCACCTCTGTTCTCCGTTTTGCATTCTACCGTGGGTATGCTGAAAGCAAGCGAACGACGACATTGTAGCGTCTCTTTAATTGGAAATTTTTCTTTACGCAAAGTGACAACAAACTATCCTTTTTTTTTTTTTTTGAAATATTGTGCGTATTCCTTTTTAATATTTTATAATATTTGTTATAATATATGCACCCTATCTTTGATACTTTATATTCTTAGTTATATATAGTTGCATGGTATTTAGTTCTTATTATAAATTTTAATAATTCTGTGGGATATTATTTTTACCAATTTTCTACGCTCTATTTAAAATTTACCTCGAGCTTGTTACACGATTCTTCCAAACAAACTATCGTAATAAAATATCGACGAATTTTTCCTGAAAGTTTCATATGTTAAAATATGTTTTCTGTTGAATTATTATTAACAATTTCAATACGTATGGACTTCTACACACGATACGAAATTATGTAAATTGTATAAATACAATTGTTCAGTGAACGATAGAAGTAGAGCATAGAGCAATGAAATACAATTGAAATTTGGCCATAAAGAGAAATAGCCCACGTATTTCCCTTCGTAATACGTTCTAATATTTTTGCATTCTCTCTAGTTTTATTTACAGATCCTCTTCAATAAAATGGTCCGGAAACATGTTCTCTCTGTCCGTTCACGTATGGAAACTCATGTCCAGCATTGGAAACTCAATTATTCGCAACAATATTGAACAATGGCTTAAAATTTCCATTTCCGCGAATATTTCTTTCGAAATGGTATTTCCGCGAAATAGTACTATTGTTCAACCACCTCGTGGACCGTATCCACCGCATATCAAATAACTATAGCATATTAACTTTTTTAACAGTATAATAAAATTGTGAGTTCTTTCCCTGTTTCTAAGTGCGTAGGTTTTGCTTTAAATACTTCCACATGTGATAAAACTGAAAAAAAAAAAAATGAAAATAGAAAAATATGTTTTACGATAAATTTACTGATTTTGTTCTATCACCTAATGCCACGTTTATTGGTCCGTAGTCGCTGGAAAAGTGACTTTCCAATATTTACACGATCAAACTATAATTAAAACGACCAGGTCGTTCAACCAAAAACGATGGCCAGAGATCGTTCCAACTTCGTCGACACGTTCGCGTGTTTACAGTGAAGACTGTAAACAATTTAGTGCCGATCGATTCGACTAGAAGCTAAATAGACCGATGGACTACTTTGAACAATCAGAAATCGTACCAATTTCGTTGACACTGTGTTTACGCGTTCGACCAAAATCACCTAATACAAACGCAGCCTAATGGATTTCTAAGGGTACAACGGAACTTCGATACTCGATGAGAGCGAAATACAGGTTTGGAAGTGAGAGCTCTTTGTTAAGATTTAGTCCAAAGACCAAAATACTGNGATTTTTCTTTTTTTTTTTTTTTTTTTCTTCCGTTCCGGCGGAATGTTCGCTCCCTCGTTCTGTCGTAAATTTTTTCCCGAAACAATGGTGAGGAAGAGCGAGATAAAACGAAAACCAGCCACTTGCCTTTTCTCTTTCCGCTGTTGCTTCTTCTTGCGAAAGGCTTTTTTCACCCGCAGAAGCAGAAAAGCGGCGCGATCGATGGACAGGCTCTGTGAAGCCTTGTCGCCGCTCGACATCCTGCGTCCTAGTCCTCCTAACACCTGCACAAACCAGAGAAATCTCTTTTTAATAACAGCGTTATGCGTTCATAAAATACTTATCAACCAGACGAGAGAATCGACTTATTAAGTCCGTCATTTCTCCGATAATTCGAGAATTTAACTCTTTAACATAACATAATAATGATAATAATAATAATTTTCTATTATAAATACTTTTTAATTATAATTAACAATAATTATGTTGACACAAATTTTACAAGTAATATATATATAATTATTTTGAATATTATTAGTATTATAAATATTAATATTAGTATTATATAATTAGTATATAATTAGTATTATATAATAATATTAGTATTATAAATATTAATACAATCCTTTTGTAAATAATATATATTATAATGTATCGTGGCTGTAAATATTAATGTAACTTTTTGTTATTATAACAAAACCCTTTTATTCATTTTATTTATAGAAAAAAAAATTGTTTGTTTCATATAATTGTAACATTACATTTAAAAAGTGTTATGTTACATTAAGAAAGTTTTCGCTGTGTTATAAAATGAATTTTCAAATCAAACCTTTGGATGGTTCACAAGAAAGAAATATTTGCTTCGAAGAAAGTTTTCAAGTGAAATTTCATTTGCCTATGGAGAGTTAATCTTGCGATATTTAAGATAAAATTTAGAGAAATTACATGTAAATTATACTATATAAACTGTGTTATACAAAAATTACATAACATAATATGTAATATTATTTATTATTACATAATATATGATGATATTAATATATATATGATATTATTTTTTATTATTACATAATATATATATGATTATATAAATTATACATATATATGATTAATATATCTTTTATATATAAATTGTATAAATTATATCTCTACTCTGCCGAAATAGCCGTTCTGAAGTGAAAAATTGCCCAATTTATGACCAAAATGGCAGAAATGATCGATTCAACGATACTGTTTCTCTTTAAAATTGAAATATCATGGCGATATCATCTGCACATTACTTCAACATGAAACAGATTACGTGAAAAGAGAAAAGAATATATCTTTTATTTTATTTTTTTTTTTTTTCATTTTTTTCACCGAGCAAATGAAGCAAAGAGAAGATAAAATGGATATTCTTCGTTACTTTAATCGACGATCGTTTATCACGAAGCACTAGTTCGTTCCGTTTGTCTTCTAATCATGGCTGCAACGCGGTTCACAGCTCACCTGCTTATCACACACGGCTCCGTTTTATTGAAATCACCCTGAGACACGCCATGCCTTGCGATCTGTATGCAAACACAAAAGCCTAGCCTAACCTAAATCGAGCCAAAAAAATTCAAAGAAATAATAGTTCTCATATCACACACGGCTCCGTTTTATTGAAATCACCCTGAGACACGCCATGCCTTGCGATCTGTATGCAAACACAAAAGCCTAGCCTAACCTAAATCGAGCCAAAAAAATTCAAAGAAATAATAGTTCTCTTCGTATATCGAATTTATAGTCTAGAATTTATTTCAATTATTCGAATTTCTAATAGAAATTCGTCAGATATTTTTTGATTTTCGTTTAACTCTTTGCACTCCTTTGTCGAGTGTCACTCGACACTTTATCACTCTTTGTTGAGTCACTCGATATTTTTAAATTGTCAAAAAAAAAAAAAATATTTGAGAAATAGTTGANTCCAGAACCGTCAATGGAGAGACTATGTATTCACGCCCCTCTCTCCGTATTTTCCGCTAGACTTTTCCAACCAGTCGAATTTCAAAGCGAAGCTGCTAATTTGAACCGGTCGCTCGGTACAGTTGATCGTACAATTGAAAATTGGTACAATTGGTGGACTCTGAGTTACAATTACAGAGTCGAAAAAGGTCAAATTATCTCTGCGCGAGAGCGCGCGCGCGCGCGCGCGTGGGTACAGAGAGAGAAAATGGAACATTTTCCTGGCCATTATTTTTTGTAATCGAAAGTTATTCGTCTGGTTGAAAATTCCTACAGCCAGCATCGATCTAGTAAACTGCGAGCGCGCGCGCGCGCGCGTGGGTACAGAGAGAGAAAATGGAACATTTTCCTGGCCATTATTTTTTGTAATCGAAAGTTATTCGTCTGGTTGAAAATTCCTACAGCCAGCATCGATCTAGTAAACTGCGATTACCATCGACTCGAAACGAGTCGAAAATTAACTGTGAAACGAGAGAAAATGGAACATTTCCCTTCCCAATCTTTCGTCATTCGTAGTTATAAATTACTCTGCTCACGTAGACAGAAAATCCCCGAGCACTTTAACGATTATTTCTATAAAGAAACACGGGCATTACCAGCGTCGTAACACGGGACTTCCTCCGCTTAGGCGCGTCGGATGAAGTCACCCCCTCGGATCTACGGAATTCTCGCGATATTCTCGAACGAAAGGGATTCTTTTCTCATCGCGCACGTTTACGATACAGACCATCAGTATTGTCCGCGTGATAGACGGCAGGTGTTGTGCATTTTTTGATGTTTCGTGCTGCGACTAAGCGTGTTCCCTGTGTCCCACGTAGTTTCCGGTCCGCTGACGATCGAGAACGCCGATGGAGAACGAAAAACGGTCCGCGCGGAAACGCGTTGACCACCAGTTAGAGAATCACGGCTCTCGGTTTTTGACTGTCGTTGAGCGGGGAAGAAAAAGAAAAGAAAGGGACGTCGCGTGTTGTCGCGAGTGAAAAGCGTAGCACGCTTATACGATCCACGCGTCGCGATGCTCGGCCACCGACTGTCAGCTGCGTCGCGGCGGAACATCGGCGCGACGCCCGAGTACGTCCGAGGACGACCGAGGACGTCGAAACGACGCCCGGTGTCGTCGTCGACGACGACGACGACGACGACGATCAAGACGATAAGTAACGTGCAAACTCGACGAGCCATCACGACCAAAAAGTTTCGCCCACTTTGACCCTTTAAATGAGGTTGTAGTTGATAGAAGACCGGAACGGAAATTTCGCAAAACTGCTGATCTCATCGAGCACAGCCGTTCAAAAACTAATTTACCTTACAAAAATCTGACAGAAAATCATCTATTTTTTTAAATCATTGATTTGGTGAGAAAAACTGGCTTACTTTACAAAAATTGGACAGAAAATGACCTATTTTTTTAATTATTGACTTGTTGAATCAGAACTGTAGAAAATTTCTTAGTTTGAAAAACAACTGTTGTTTTACAACAAACTTAAGTCCGACTATAATCGACAAAAGAAGAAAAAAAATAGATTTGGATATGTAAATATAACTAGAATAAGCTCCAGCTAATTCGAGATCAATTCGGGGTAAGTGGTTAATCGATTTCGTATAATATTAATCTGTAAAATGGAATTCAGCTACCTTGGAACGAAGAACATTTTACATAAAATTGAACACGAATCGATCCGGAATATGTCATCAAGTGGTCAAGGTCGTACTCTCATTCAGACCCACCTATTTTTAGGCGATTTATTGCATAAAAATTATTAACTTATTATTAGATTTTATGCATTCGTAGGACATTTTATAATGTAAAACTGCGGAGGACATAATATGAAAAAGCACATACAGCGCCATAAGTATATAACGCCAAAAGTATAAAAAGTTATTTTTATACGCATAATATCAAACTTCTGCAATGACCGGTAAAATCATCGGATTTACATGTTATAGAAAATATATGTAGGGAAAATTATATCGTGTTGGAAAATAATTATAAAAATCATACAATTTAAGTGATAATAAAGACATGATAATTACAAAAATTACACTGTGTTGTCTTAAAATACGACCAAACAAAATTTCAAACCTCTTGATCTATAATAACCTAATAATTTTTTATGCAATAAATCACTTAAAATCGGTGGTTCTGAATGAAATTGTAATCAAGTTCTAAATAGGTCAGAATTTTCGCGATTGTTTATAATTATTAACACGCTATATAATCAAATCAAAATTTTTAAAATTTGAATTTAATTTATTTTTATCATAATTATAATTTTGTGTATTTGTTGTTCTTTCATAAAAATGTCACTAACTAATATAAAAAATAACAGCACTATTAATTCTAATACTATGTAGTATATCACTGAATTTTGATATTGTAATTTTGTATAATTAGTAAATAGTTTTTATAATTTTTACAATATAATACAAATCTGGATAGCTGTACTTAAAGAATTAAGAAGTTATCGTTTTAAAAATACATCGTACGAGATTATTGTACTTTTTAGATCCAATGTCCCATTTACAATTTTTTTATTTTTCAAGATATGTTAAAATAAAAAAATTTCAATCATTTTGATTTTAAATATATTTTGATTTTAAATATATTAATAATTAATTAAATCAGGTACAATTATTTCTTATAACTTGAAAAAATATAATCAAGTTAAGAGATTTTATAAACACTTAGAAGCAATGTATTTTTTTGTTTAATTATTTGTTCCTAATTTTTCGGATAGCTTTATTATATAGTTCTATCTACCATCTATTATAATGTCCTATGTACCATCTATTATATTAGATAATCCTAATTTTAGATACAGACATTGTATCACTGACAAAACACTGTATTGTAATGCATATGTTGCTATCGTCCTTTATTACTCTCCTATTTGAAACATTTAATTAATATATCATCTGCTTATACAATAATAATAATAATACAGTAATACATAATAATGTATAATAATTACATAGGTTATAATTACTATACATTTCAAATTGAATAAAACGAAACAAAGATGATAGAAAGACTATGATAAAACTTCATCGGTAATTATCAGTAACCAAAAAAAATCTATACTCATAGATATCTTAAAATAATTAAAATAAGATAAATATCACCGATATAAAAGATTCAAAATAACATAAATAATTATATAATATATTGTAAAATGAAATTTTATGAAAGCTAAAATGAATATTTTATAGAAACTAAATTTCATTCCGTGGGCAAAACGTATAAATTTTGCGTAATACATAGTTTACGGAATTTTAAAATTAAAGGGATTTTAATATAAACTTTAGTGTCTACAAAAAATTTTCTATTTAAACGAAGCAAAATTGTTTGTGAAAATTTTATCAAAGACTAAAGGATCCTGATTCCTGCGAGAGATTGATAGCGGAAGCAGGGTGTTATGATAGAGGGAGAAATCGAATATGATCATAAAGGATTAACGCGTCGCGCAAATCAAGATACTGTCTGGAATATCTGGTATATGCTAATGAACTTCGACCAACAACGAATAAGCTGTTTAATGCTATACCATGGCCTCGCAGGGTAATAGCTTTAATTTAGATAATAATCGAGCAGTCGTTTCAGTTATCTATTCATTACCTTATGCGAATAGAATTATTCATTGTACTGGTAATCAACCTCTGTACAAAGATTAAAGGAGAACATATTACAAGTGCAGAGAATTAATAGCTAAGATAAGTCGATAAAACAATAGTCGAATTGCAAGATAAAGCGCCAGAAATATTGTAGTCGTTCAAAAACAAATTCTCGATTTAATGGTAGCGAAACTATATCCATCAATTTACCTTCGATTATGTCAATAGCATTGTANTGGTAATCAACCTCTGTACAAAGATTAAAGGAGAACATATTACAAGTGCAGAGAATTAATAGCTAAGTAGATAAAACAATAGTCGAATTGCAAGATAAAGCGCCAGAAATATTGTAGTCGTTCAAAAACAAATTCTCGATTTAATGGTAGCGAAACTATATCCATCAATTTACCTTCGATTATGTCAATAGCATTGTATAGAAGTCAATGTATTGTTCTGCCAATTAATTAGAAACGTATAACGATGAATGATTTGAAGATCCCACAGAAGTTCTGTGCACCTACCTACAGCATTAGTCGAATTGTCGATCATTCGACAGACCTTTTCTTGTTTTGCAGTGATACAAAATACAAGATAAAATTATTGCTAGGAAGAAATTTTTTTTCAAATTTTCAAACAAATTATTTGTTTAGTTTCTATAACAAGAATATACAATGCGTTTCAACAGTATAAAAAAAAAATTGGTTTTTATAAAAACGAAATACTCTCGATATATCTTCTGGTTTATATTTTAAGTTTTGCTTCATTACTTCGAGAGACGGATCTCTTGGGTCTATTACGCTGGCATTTTTCCCAAATTCTTTAAAGGAAACTCTACCTCTGTCTATAGCGCGATAACAAAGCATTCATGGGCCGCAAGTCAATTGCTGCAGTTGCGAACGATTTTGGGAACGAAAGCGTGATACATACCTGGACACTCGATCAGCCGCAATGCGACAAATCATTGAATCGTAAGAAAGTCGAAAAAGGATGTTTATAAAACGTCTCGATGCCAGACAATTCAGAACTATTATAATATTCATTAAAATAAGTAAAAAAGTCTTAATAAACAACCATTGGTTTTCGAATTATTAAATTTTTGTTTTTACTTTAACTCTAGCGTACAATTTCTTTTAAGTCGTAAATTTATATATAATTGGTGAACGATGTGCATTTAAGGATTAAACTTGTAACAGAATAATCCCTACTTTTGAAATCGATCCAAAGAAATGTAAGCTCAGTCATATTAACACTATATAAATAAACATACATATTAACATTGTCAATCTTAATTAAAAGAATGCACTTTGTGTTTCTGCACGTGCACGGTGACTTGATTACTCAGCCTCGTTAATAATAAGTCGTTCATATTCGAATTTTGAAATTTTCATGCGTCGTGTAGAAGTGAAAGAAGAACATATCTAACACACTATAATGAGATAATGTCTTACTGACAAAAACAGTCACATTAATGTCTTATAACTCCGACATTAATGGTTTTTGGATTCACGTTTATTAAGATTTTTTTACTTGCTTCTAATGATACGTGTAAATATGTATGTGGAGAAACGAATATCGATCAGAAATACTTGTAACCTAGAATTAGCGAACTGCAAGTCCGTTTATCATAAAATCTATAGATAAAATCTATGGATCTATAGGTATATTTCTTGAGCGACAGCTCATTTGTATTTTCGCTTGACAAATATTTTCTTTCTTACCGCTCATCTTCCTCGTAGCATCGACCCTCCTCGTCCTACCATCTTCCTTCAGTCTTGTCATTTTCTCCGCTATTGAATTACTGCTAGGAGATAATAGCTATTCCCTGGATCTGGAACAGAAAAACAAGTTAGTAAGCATTACTGCGACACCGACTTACTCTCTCTTAAATAATAAAACGTTTTTATTGAAAAAGGAAAAAATACGATGCTTTTATTAAAAGAGAAAAATTCTGGAAATATTACATAAAAATACCCTTTTTGTATTTCTGGTTTATATAAGTACTTGTAATATTTATTACTTGTTAATATAATGCATTACGGTTATTTAGTATTATTTGATGATTAAAACATTTAACAACTATAACAAATTATTTACGAATTAATGAACTATTGAACTAAAAATATATATATATATATATATATCCATTTTCAAACGAATCCTAACCTAAATATTTCTAATTTTATTTTAATTGTTAACCTATATTGTTCTATAAAGAAAAATTATAGATGTATATGAAAAATTATGGACGTATATGAAATATATCTTCAAAAATACAAACCTATAAATTGTGTAGAATTTTATTTCAACTCCTTAGAATGTATACGTTTGTCATACAAGATGTTAATTCCATCAATCATTTGTGTCAAACTAAAGCTCGGTATTTTATTCACGACCGACTTTCGAAAATTTCGATGTTCTCTTTTTGCTTTACAAATACGCGTTATTACGTTTATACTTGCAAAATCGTTGATCTTTCGTTTATTTTTCATTGCAACAGTAACGAACGCTACGCATTCGATTACGTTTATTTAACAAAAACGTACTTTATTTGTTGTTTCAATTGACACATGAAAATTCATCGGTGGCGCCAATAATACGACGGCCGTTATTTCTTTTATTCGTCTAACCATTTGTCGATTTAAGAAGAACATCGTGCAAATTTCATTTTCCACTAACATATTGTACTCGTTAAATAATTAGAAATATCAACGAAAGTAAAAAAACAAATTAACCGATTATACCGATGGACTATATTCAAACGCGATATGTTACTGTACTGTTGGAACGCCATCTATGCCACTGCGACACCGGAAGTACTACGTGAACATTTTTAGTTCAAATAGTTAATTTGAACAGATACTTTATGTAAAACAAAAATTCAAAATAGAAACAATTTCGATAATCGATAGAAATTTCAACGAAATTGTGGTATTTTTTGTTTCTTTCGTGCAATGCATAAATTTAACCTATGTTAAATAATACCTAAACATTATAGAATAAGAGAAAAAGTAAAATATTTCAAATAAAATTGATACAATATTTAAAAAACTCAATCATTATCATTACTTTCTGGAAAGTACAAAAAATAGGAATTAACGAGAATATCCTGTTAAAGATGTGAAAACACCGTTTTATTTTACCTGGAACCAGGACGACAAAACCCAGGCTAATGTACAAGATATCGTATAACGAGGGAAATTGTACATTAAAGAGAAAATGAGAAACAAGGTTTAGGTTAGGTTTACAACATAAGGACACATCTTAGCAACGCTCCTTATTACTCGTTAACTCACTACTTAAACAGACCTTTGAATTTATTATATGTAGAAAAATCTAGTCATGTAATAACTAACGAGAAATTACATAGCTTAATAACCCTCTATTGACAACTACGTCAACTAAAAATGAAGACGTACGCCATTTAGTATCATGATGCGCCATCTACAGAATTTAGATTTAAATGAACGTAAGATTTGATGCCTTCAAGATCAAACAATGCAGTTTTAAAATTTTTGGCGATATAGAGAAAGTACAGTTGCGAATACGTATGCTTTTTTTTAAAATAGAAATACCAGTGTGCGTGTTATAAATCCGTAGCAAGAGATCTTTTTTTGTTCATGTTTTCAGAAAGTTCATATCTTCAATCGAATGGCGAACTAACAGATTCTACTATGACTCAGCAAATTTTTCTTCAAAGCGTGAAAGCTAGAGTAAAACTGAAACTTCCAGCCTTTGACGTTGGAACTTGAGGAAATCGATCGAAAAATATGTCCATGGATGGGAAAAGATCTATAAAAATGGTACGTTATTCCTTAAGGTGCTTTTTAAAGTCTACCTATATGAAACAGGCTACAAAAATATAGCTGTCAATTATAATTCAATTGAAAAAATAATTAACGTAACCTTGAGAATATAATTGAATTCTTTATAATTTTTTATTAAAAAGGCAGGATAAAATAATTTCTAAATGATTAATACTACGATTAATCTTTTTTTCAGGATCCATTGTCACCTGGCCCTTGTTTAGATATTAGTGATGATGAACTAGTGACTATATCAGTCAGAGATTTAAACAGGCAACTGAAACTACGTGGATTATCACGAGAAGAAATAGTTCGTATGAAACAGCGTCGACGAACATTAAAAAATAGAGGATACGCAGCTAGTTGCCGTATCAAACGAATTGAACAGAAGGATGAATTGGAATCAGAAAAGACACAAGAATACCGTGACATGGAAGCTATGCAAGAGGATAATAACCATATGAGAGAAGAGATAGAATCTTGGCATTCTAAATATCAAGCTCTAAAAAAATTTGCTATAGAAAAAAAGATTCACATTCCACCTGAACTAGAAACTATATAAATATATATTGAAATTTTTTTATCGTAAAACAATAAAATTGATAGGTATTGCTTTCGTTCCTTATACTACACTTATTTTTACACTGAATTTTTAACATTTCTCTGAATCTTTAACATTTTTCTAATCAAGAAAAATATGAACTATACATTATTCAAAAGTAACAATGATTATAATTATCATTATTAATGATTGCAAACGATTAAAATATAAAAATTAATAAATGCTAATATTTCCAATTGCAAATGTTCATAAGTGATCTGTATTTGTAGATATCATTTACTTATTACACTTATTTCTTCATAAATATTTCTAATATCAGGAACTTTATAACTTTGTTTTAAAATATAAAAGATTTTTTTTATTAAAAATATATATAAAATATATTTCTGTGAATGTCATGTAATTTTCTTCTTAGTGTATAATAAAAATATTAATCTACTAACTACATGTACATTAATTGAATTTCCCAAAAGTCTGTATTTTTGCTTACACGTTATATGTTCTGGAAATACAAATTCCTCAGGAAAACACATCAATCTACACACTTCTCTAGGTGTAAAATACCTTAACATTAATCTTTGTAAAACTTCTGATGCTTCCAACGATTTCTTCCCATATTTATTTGCTTCTAAGAACGTCTGTTGAATTATTTCTTTTGTATATGGGCAATATATAGAACCAGTTCCTTCTACATAATGGCTATAAGCTTTTGTAAAACAACAGGAACCATCGCTTTGAGATGTCCTAATATCAAACAACCAAGCTCTTGTTTGTAACAACTTTCTAGGAATTAAATACTGTGACGCTTCAACATTTTCTAAAATATTTTCTAATTTATAGCATTTCTTATCTGTTTTAGCACCTTCTGCTAATAAATTATGTTTACTTTTTGGTAAGGCCTTTAAAATAGCTTCTGGTACATTAAAGTTTAATGTGCATTGATCGAAGCAAAATTGAAAATTCTTTCTTTTGGCCAACAGATAATATCTATATCTGGTATTTGGTATACCAAATTGACAAGGGCTTAGAATTAACTCCTTATAATTAAATCCAGATGCGTTCATACATTTTAATACCGCATTTCTCATTTCAGACTTTTCAAATCCTTTCACATTTTCAAGCAGTATGTATTTTAATGTTTTCAACTGTGGAATCAATGAAAGAACATGAAGTAACGAGGATGATCTGTTATCTGATATATCTTTCTGTAGTCCTACCCTCGTATAAGGCTGACATGGTGGACTCATTAATATAGTATCTATATTTAAATCATTTATCTGTTTTGCAGAGAGTGATTGAACATTGCAATTCATAAGTAATACATCTGGAAAATTATATTTGTATATACTGTTTGCAATGGTATTGATATCAACTGCAGCAACAATGTCACCTTTAATACCACTTTCTGAAAATAAAATCTTTAATTATCTTATTTTATTTAAAATGTAACATTCTTTTACGAGCAAAGTCAAAAGTACAGGTTAAATTCTGTTAAACAATATAACCAACAAACGTCAGTATATGTAGTTCACCTTGAAGAGCATAATGCATTCCACCAATACCACTGTATAGTTCTAATACTCTCATTATAATGAATCATGCAAGCTTTTTTCAATGTACAGATGATTCAATATCAATATGTCTTTCCTCTTAACAACTCTTTATTGTGAAATTATGTTGAAATCCTCTTTTTATTTTCTCATAATCTTCATTCGTTTGTATTTAAATAATTTGTATAAAATTTAATGATACGTTTAAAAATATTTTACTTTTCTTCTTTTTATTAAAAGCACGATCCTTTAGTACTCAACAATTATAAATAATGATAACAAACGACATTAAACTAACCTAACGTGTAGTTCCACTGATCATTTAGTAATGGAGGGTAGGCTTCGTTTTGCGTCGTGTAAAATTGTATGTGATTAACATTGTTTCGGTTTTGTCCTGTTGTGTAATTGGAACAATGTACAAAACACGTAAATGCGTTTTATATAAAAATATGATAATTAATAATTAGATAAAAAGTAAAGATACATAATGGAATGTTAGTAATTCTAACCTGAACATTGTATTAAATTTTACTGCTATTTCGACAATCGTGTAAACGTTTATAAAAATTTTAATGAGCATTAAACGATCATAATTTTGACAAATTACGTAAATAAATGATGATATTTCTTTGATAAAAAAAAACCAAAAAAAAAAAAACAAAAAAAAAACAAAGGAATATGTATTTAATACAAGACCCCACCCAAACGCAGTTGTATTACTAAAAAATGTTTCGTAGTCGGAGCTGGTTTGGCGGAGGGCTTTGGAAGCCCAAAAATCCTCATTCTTTAGAGCATCTTAAGTACGTAATATGCATATGTATATATTTAAATTTTTACTTTGTCTAAATTTTACTCATTGTTATACACAGGTATTTGTATCATGTCCTGTCAAAAAATCAAACTGTGTCAGAAAATAATAGAGGTTTATTAGTAGAAACTCTTCGTTCTATAGCTGAAATTTTAATATGGGGTGACCAAAATGATAGCAGTGTATTTGAGTAAGTATTAATGAAATAATTTTTATTAAATTAACAAACTTTCTTATATGGTAAATAATAACTGTGTGTATATTCTTTAACAGTTTCTTTCTGGAAAAAAACATGCTTTCATTTTTCCTGCGTATAATGAAGCAAAAATGTGGAAGCTATGTATGTGTTCAATTATTGCAGACTCTAAATATATTATTTGAAAATATACGTAATGAAACATCTTTATGTAAGTTTCAGCATCTGTTAAATTTAATCAATCTTCTTTTTAATGAAAATTTCATTAAGAATTTATTTATTTTCAGATTATTTACTTAGTAATAATCATGTAAACAGTATAATAGTGCACAAATTTGACTTTAGCGATGAGGAAGTGATGGCATATTATATCAGTTTTTTGAAAACTTTAAGCTTGAAGTTAAATGCACATACCATTCACTTTTTTTATAATGAGGTAAACGAGGTACACGTGATAATCCTCTGTGTCTATTATTTCACTTTTGCTAATCTCATGCTCATTAATTAGCAGCTGCCTTTCATATATTTCTTTTTTTTTTAATTTAAATTTATAATATTTATGCATAATGACATGCATATGTAATTTAATCTTAACCATAATGTGCTTCTTACTGTGATCATTATTTCATTTTCATTGTCATCATCATTATTTAAATTCTGCACTCAGCACATAAAAGAGGATGTGTTTTAATTTGATTTTTTTATCAGCACACCAATGATTTTCCATTGTATACGGAGGCAATTAAATTTTTTAATCACTCCGAAGGAATGGTTCGTATAGCAGTGCGAACTTTAACTTTAAATGTATATCGAGTAGAAGATGCCTCCATGCTAGCATTTATAAGAGACCGCACTGCTGCACCCTATTTCAGCAATCTTGTATGGTTTATTGGTAATCACATTATAGAGCTTGACACTTGTGTTAGAAATGATGCTGAGTAAGTCATTTTCAAAACATAATTTAAATTATCATATTAGAAAGATATTTTATAATATATGTGTGTTTCAGTCATCAAAGCCAAAACAGATTATCAGATTTAGTAGCAGAACACTTAGATCATTTGCATTATTTGAATGATATTCTTTGCTTAAATATATCCGATTTGAATAAAGTTTTATCAGAACATTTGCTTCACAAATTATTAGTTCCATTGTATGTTTACTCACTTATGAGACACAAAAATTTTCTGTGCCAAAATCAGGTATGTTTTTAATTAACAAGTTTATATTATTTGATATGCTAATAATTTGCATTTATCATTAATAGGAAGAAAGAAAACATGTGAGCATTGTTGTAGCCTTGTTTTTACTTTCTCAAGTGTTTCTAATAGTCTCTCATGGTCCTCTTGTACATACACTAGCAGCAGTAATGTTACTGTCAGATTTTGAAACAATACAAACAGGTGCAAGTAAAGTACTTGAAATGTATGGTGATATATCATCGGATAAACCAATTGCTTTTTCACCACCAAAAGAAAGTTTAGAAAAATCTTTAGAAAACTTAAGCGAGACCTTAACAGTATCAGATGAACTTTATGAAGAAGAAAATAACTTGGAGGAAAGAAAAGATATTGTAAATACTGGGAATGAAAATGAAGAGGTTTCAGGAATGAATCATGCTAGTACATCATTTAATTCTGTTTCAACAGCACATGTACCAGTACTTATGAGCTCTGAACAGCTAGAAATAAATATTCCAGCTGAAGATTTAGAAGAAATTAAACATTTAAATGTTACTGATGAAGAAAAAGAGCAAAGATTAGCACTAGAAAGTCCCTTAACACCTCAAACACAAAAAAATATAACTGAATCATTATCAAATAAACCATTTTTAGAAACTATCTTAAATTCTTTATTTTGCACAGAAAATGATTACGCTGCTCTATTCGCATTGTGTTTACTATATGCTTTAGCTAATAATCAGGTGGGAAAAATATTGAGATTATTATATCTAACAAAAATATTATTATTCTGCTTTAACAAGAATAAATTTTTAAGGGCATAGATCGTAAAACTTTGGATCCAATTTTATGCAATTCACAAAGTTCAACTACAACTTTATATAATGAAATTTTAATAGATAGACTGATTCATATCATAACATTAAGTTGTCAAACAAGTGAGTCATTTTCCAGAATATTTTTCTTAATTTCCGAAACAATAATCTACGTTTTTACGAATAATATTTTTGTCAGATGCTAGAGTGAGACTTGTTACTTTGGAATTAACAATTAAATTGTTAATACAATTAGTAATGTCTGAAGGCCAAAGTATGTTAAAAGATTCACATTTAGCAGCAATAGAAGCAGCCAAAGAGCAAAGCACGTCGTTATTAAAAAATTTTTATAAGGTGTGTCATATTAAATTATTCCTTTTCTTTGTTAATATTAAAAATTATAAAAAGATTATTTAATTCTATTTGTAGAGTGAAGACATATTCTTAGATATGTTTGAAGATGAATATAGCGAAATTCAAAAACGACCTCTGAATGTCGAATGGTTAATGATGGACAGTAATATTTTATTACCTCCAACAGGAACTCCAATGACGGGTATCGAATTTACTAAAAGATTACCATGTGGAGATGTAAATACTTCTTTCAATATAAAGACTTTTATTAATGCATATTGTTAAACTTATTAATAAAAAGTGAAATTAATATTTGTACAGGTTGAAAGGGCACGACGCGCTATAAGAGTATTCTTTTTAATAAGAGACCTATCATTGACTCTTAATATGGAAGCAGAAACACAATTGCCACTAACGAATCCAGCTAATTGTATTCAAGTTGACAACGTTCTTGATTTAAGTAAAAGTTACTTTGTTTTAGCAGATTGTAAATTAAATATTCAAATATTTATAAATGCTAAATTCTGATTATTTTTTGTCCAGATAATAGCGACATAATCTCATGCACCATTGTATGGAAAGATGGTCAAAAAATTCGTCGTTTTATAGTCATCGATGTTAAGCAATTAATTCTTGTTGAACCTGATACTAGTAAACTAGGTTGGGGAGTAGCAAAATTGGTAGGCTTTCTACAAGATATCGAAGTTGCTGGTGACAAAGATGATTCCAGATGTCTATATCTGACAATTTATAAACCTTTAAGCAGTAGTACTGGTAATCGTGTACCGTTGTTATCAGCAAAATTCATTTTTGATGATCACATAAGATGTATGGCCGCGAAACAAAGGTATGATTGCATGTTGCCATTAATATCTGTTGTGTAATATAACTGCATATATTCATTGAATGTACTTCTTGTTAAAGGCTAACAAAAGGAAGAATAAAAGCACGACAAAAGAAAATGAATCAAATTGCAAGATTACTCGACATTCCTACAAGCATACCACACGCTACTACGCCACCAAATTATGCATTACGTGGTTTTCGCTGTGAACGTAAGATACATTGGAAAACTAAATTAATTTAGTTAATAAACCTATGAGAACTGAGTAACATTTTAATTTCAGGATTAGGACGTGGTCAAAGACCAAAAGATCATCAATTACGTCCAATGTTTACTGTAAATAAAGTTCCTGGATTCGCAGCACAAATGCGTAGAGAAAATGTTGCTAGAGCTACACCTGGTCTATCATCAACTCCAAAGCGCGGTGATACTGCCTCAAATGAAAAAAGTCACGAAAATGGATTACGATCTCGAGATAATTCGCCAAAGATGCCAAGGCCACGAAGTGAAGAAATTCCTTTAGAAGATATGCGACTTCGAAAAGCATCCTTAACTTCTAATGGGTTAACTATATCACATATATGTGAGGAAAAGAAAGATGGTCAAATTTCTGCTTGTTCAACTAATGGTGAGCCATCATCTGTGATCAGAAAACATTCAGAAGAAACATCGTTCACCTGTCCGCAAGAAGTGAAACCACCACGTAGAAAAGGTCAAGTGGAAACAGTATGATTACAAAAACAAATTCCTGAAGAAACATAAGTTACGTAAACATTTTTTTTAGACACATTGGACAAAAAAAAAAGGAATAAGAATGTAAATGCAATATTAAATTAAAGGAAGAATATTTGATTGATATAATAAAGGATTTACTATATGTAAAATTTTTTAAACCCTTAGTTTGTAATATTTTCTTTTTCATAGAAAAGACAACATCTTAAAATTAACTTTGTACAAAAGAAAAGAAGAAAAGATCATATACATGTATCCAACAAAACGTCAGGTATAGATAAAACTAGTTTTCAGTTTTATGCTATGTAACATATAAATATTTTGTACATACATTACATCTAAATACATATATATGAAATGTATGTTTTTGCTATTTAAATATTATAACCTTTTATAGCATATATATTTAACAATTATGCAAAAAATCATGTATTTAATTTGTGTATATATTGTTGGAAATTTCTATAACTTAAAATAAACATGAATAATGAAGTAATCAGGTTTTTCTTAAATATACTTTAAAATATCACTGTTCGTTGACAAGTTGTAAAATTCAAATCATTATTTTAGAACTGCTTCAAAAATTTATATTTTTATTAATTCTACAAACAGCATAAAAATTTTATCATCAATTGAAACAGACAGTGCCAATTCAAGATCAAAATTGGTATGCAAAATGATTACCTTAAATGCACTTCTTATTATGAATTAGCTTGTATCGGCATGTAATTCATTCAATCAAAAGAAATTAATTCTGCTGTTTCTGGCTTCACTTCTTCTTTTAATTGTGTGGGTTCATTTGACGCAGCTGGTAAAGAAGTTGACGGCTGATATTGTAATTGTTGTCCCTGTGATACTGACGCCTGGGTCATTACTTGCACTGCCGGTACACCAGGTCCTTGAGGACCTTGCATTGGTGGATTTGATGGCAACATCGTTCCAGTCGTAGTTCCTGGAGGTACTTGAATAGTTCCTGATCCTTGCGACGAAATAGGCGTATTTGAAACATGAGGCTGCATCGAAGGTCCCTGAGGACCTGGCATCGTAGATGGTTGCTGAGGTCCCATTTGTGGTGGTAAACCGACTTGTCCAGGAGAACTGTGTGTTGCAGATCCTATTTGTGCAGGTGATGGGCCCATGTGAGTTTGAGGTACCTGAGGTACCTGAGGTATACCCATCTGGTTTGGTGGTCCTGGTTGTGTGATTTGTGAAGTACCCTGTTGCGGTGGTAGATGTACTGTTGTCGGTTGCGTTTGTGTCATATGATTTGGTGGAGGACCTGGTGGTGGTGGTCCCATCTGATGTCCACCTGCCTGCTGAAGTTGCAGTATGGGATTTGTAATTTGAGACATCTTCAAAAGAAATGTAGAAAGTAATTAAATAAAATATGTAATTCAAAATGACTTAAGTTGTTTAACAAATACAATAAAAGTACTAAAAAAAACAAAGTATATACGTATAAATACATTTTGAGATTGTACTAACCATTCCTGGCCCAGAAACAGAAACTCGGCCCATTGCTTCATGTCCCTGAACGGGATCAGTTGGCTGCTGTTCTTGATTAGCTATTGGCCCCATTACGTGAGGCGGCATAGAATTCATTGGTGGCATATTATAACTTTGCATAGGATACTGCTTCATAGTAGGTTGTCCATATATAAATCCTTGATTTGTTGGTGACATAGGATTGTAGTTTGTTCCTGGAGTTTGATACTGAACGTGACGAACAGGTGAACCTTGAGATGGTCCAATAAAACCAGAGACAGCTTGATATCCACCTAAAATATGTTTAATAAAGTAGAGATTATTTATATATTATTTATTTATATAAATTTACCCATTATATATTGTTGCTTTTGTTGTTCTTGTCTCATTTGCATTTCTCTTTCTTGCTCCTGAATTTTTTGTAAAGCAAGTTGACGTTGATACTGTAAATATTCCTGTTTTTTCTTCCTCATAATTGCCAATTTTTGAGCCATCAACATTTGCCTTTGTCTTTCAGCTTCTTCCGCTTGCCTCCGTAATTTTTCTCTATGTTCTTCTCGTAAAGCGTCCAAGGCAGCTCTAGCATCTTTCATTTGTGTTAATTTATCTTGAAGACCTTCATAGTATACTCTACTATCGTCTTGTTCTTGAATATATCTCAATAATCTAAAAGAATTCATTTATTGTATCACAAAATTTTATATCGTTTTATATGAATCTAAAATATCTTTTAAAACAAACCTCGAATGCATAGCGGTAATATTTAAAAACAAAGTCTGCACAGAACTATCATTAGCAATTGATCTACCTCTTGACGAATTACTTTTCATTCTATTAACAAAAATTTCAACTTGAGATCGTAAAGCGTTAACAAATTCTTCCATTTGAGTGTCAACTTCTCCATTTTGCTGTTTAGCAATTATAACTTTTTGTGGCATTGGACTGCTTATATTAGGAGCAGAAGGACTTGTAACATCTGCTCTAGAACTATGTTCTTCTAATGCGCTCTGTCTCAATTCCCAACGTTTACGATTCAAATATTTTGCGAGCTCGGGATCAACTTCCGTCTCTTCTTGCTGGAAAATAAAGATTATTATATTTTTCTGCCGAGGTCTTATATTATTTGAAACTTACAGGTGATGGTGGTGGAGAAGATGTCCTTGTAACGCGTGTACTAGGTGGATTTACTTTTGTTGCAACACGATTTCCCCGTTTCTTTTCTTTTTCTTGATGTTCTGCTTCGCTCTGACTTAGAGCTATAGCAAGATTAAGTTCTTCTTCTTCTTGCAGTTCTCGTTCTGTTTTTCTAGGAGGTACCTGTTAAGATAAAATATTGTATATTAGATACGTATATTTCTTAAATTTAACTTTTTTATACAATAATATACTTGTTGTTGTTGAGCTAAAGAGCTATTCAGATATTCAGCAGGCAAATCCTCCTTAATTTGAGCTGTGGATGGTCTGTGAAATTAAATGAAAAAATTAAAAATATAGCACAAAAGTAAATTAATTGATACTTGATACTTACTTATTAACTTTTCCATAGCATGATTCACAAACTCTAACTTCCTTTTCAATCCCAAACTTAGGCAATGTAGTTGATTTACTTGAACACTGATTACAGAATACTTGACCACACGCTCTACAATGATGTTTTCTTTGTACCATTCCAAATGTTACTCGACAACGATGACATACATCTCCATCTGCCCATGCTGGGGCTGTATCAGCAATAAACATGGCATCACTTTCTTTTAACGTAGGGAATTTATGTCCTTCTGCCTTCATAATATTAAGTGTATCCTATTATAATGCATAATGTTTGATTAATGTTACATTATTTAAAATAAGGTACAGCAGTTATGCATAGTTATCAGTTACATATTTACTACTAAACATACTTGAACTGCTCGATATTTAGGACTATTTCNCTTATTAAACTTATTAAAGTACATATTTACTACTACTTTACTACTATATTAAAGAACATATTTACTACTACTTATTAAACATACTTGAACTGCTCGATATTTAGGACTATTTCGAAATGCGTGTGCCCAGGCTTGAATCAATTCCAAAGTTTTAAGTTTAACATTCTCATGAGTTGTTGTCTTTACCAATTCCTTAAGTTGTTCCATATATTGCTTAGTACCAATTTCATCATGTATAAGAGTACCACAATTTTTAACGCATGATTCTAAAACCTATATAAGAAACAATGCATATGAACAATTTTACACAATGACTAAATAATCTCAAACAATATTTCTTCTTACCAATAGAGCATATAGAGCTACATGTGGATTTGCATTTGTCATTTTCTTCTTAATGGCTGCAAGTGCTATTTTAGGTCTGTACATACAAGAAATTAAAAATTTTATATCATTTCTAACCTAATTACTTAATGATACAATATAATTATTGTCAATAGAATGCGAATAAACAAATGACATTTTCTACAAGAGGGATAAAAAAAATTTCGATTTTGACAAAACATGAAAGATATGTAAAACGTACACACATCGAAACTGAAATGTCATAATTGCGAGATAGTGAGGTTAGCTTCACATTAAGTAATAATAAACTTACTGTACATCTCCTTGACGTATTAAATCACATATCTGGAGTATTGCTACCCAGTCAGGCTCAAGTTGGTAATGACTTGTTGCTTTTTCTACGAAAAAAAAATAAAATTCAAAATACAATTCGACAGTCGGACATTTTGTTCGCCCGATACAACGAGAAAAATGTACCTAATAATTTATCAAAATTTGGCGAATTGCGGAACATTTCGTTCTAGTAGGAGCGATTTTTATTTGCAATTTTCCTTGGACACTCGGGTCTTTCCGAATATTTTTGTATAAACAACAGTTAACTCAATTCAACAACCACTTAGTCACAGCACTGCTGTTCGTTCGACTGACTGTTATGTAGTTAAGCATGAGTCATATCACATGTATGCGCACACAATGTAAATTACAATCGATTGGTACAATCGACTGATGCGAGAACGAGACAATCGATTTAACTTTTTAAATGATTTATTCTCGTCGCATATTTCATAAAATCCAGCATTTTCGTAAATTTTAAATTAAATTTTTAATTGTATCTTTAATTCTCGTAAATTTGGGAAATATGACGGGATACACGTGAGAGATTCGCAAGGTCTTTGCATATTTTTATTTCATCTGAACATTCATTATTTATTGATATCAATTTGCAAAAAACTCTAATACAGACACACACAATACTTCTACACATACAAATGGCTACAATAAAAATATTTCACGTTCGGGAATAAACATGTTAAAGGCAATGTTTTTTTTTTTAAAGTATACCTTATCTCATCGCAATATCGAAAGAAGGAATTAAACGCGATGAATGTTTCATAAAAGGAAGCAGCAATTAAAACAATTAAAACGTAATTATATACAAGATTATTTTTCTAAGATTATTGAGCTTGTACTCAGAATATAGTACTAAGATTTTAAAAACTCAGAAAACTTTACTATACAAATTTGCCGAATAAAATTATGAAACATCGAACGTTTCAATAATATTATTTTTACATTTAAAATTTTAGTCACTATATTAATCGTTATGTGGTAATTCCATTATTGTTGAATTTAGTTCGTTATTACCGCATCAATGTAAAATTTAATTCGTTATTATCATATCAATGTAAAATTTTATTAACCACGAAAAATATAGTCGCGAGAAAATGCTCGATTCTATAAATAAATATCGCAAACTACTGAATACAGTCGAATATCGCATAAAAATCCCACAACCAAAACCCCAATATTTGTGATGGTCTTCCAACGATTTTACGAGCTCATTGCGAAAAATCGTGGAAAATACCAATCATAATTCTCGAATAATTGTTAAGAATTATTTTTTGCGCATTAATCAATTACGACAAGATGACTGCTGAAGATCCGAGTATCCCTTCGTAAGATCTTCCGCAGCCATGTTGCAGAAACATTTACGTATATTCTAATATTTAAAATTACTTCCTTTGAATACATTTCATTAAAAAAAAAAAAAAGAGAAAAAAAACAAGATCAGAAATTGTCCTGAGAGTTTATACTGTCCATTTAAATCACTAAGAGCTTTTTATCGGAATTTAGAGAAATAAACTTCGAGCAGATAAATTAGATTCTTCTATTGGAATCTGCCACTTTTCCTTCCAATTCTCAAGACTTTCCTTAGACTTGTATAATCCGCACAATGGCAATCGCGCTTCACGCTCACATCTTCTCGAAACTGACCAGTAGAGGAAGTTCTCTGGACACTTGTACAAATAACCTTGAAGATCGTTTCTGGAATTTCGTTTACAATTATAGAACACGTTATTGCAGCCCAATTTGTAAGGGTAGTGACCTTCTCCTAGGCACAGTTGCTGGGTTGATACTTTTACCTGAAATAAAATAGATAATTTTAGAAAATGTTCTATGTGGAAATAGAGCCTCTCATATCCAAACTAACAGAAAAAGTACTTAATTAAAGAAATTTTTAGAACAATCACTTTCCTGATATTAAATTAGTCAGTGTTCTTGTTAATGGTAAGTATGAAAACAAATGAAAGAAGAAAAAGTGGTACTATTTTTTTATAAGTAACATAATGGTAACATATGTAATTCTTTTTTGTGCACTATTTTTTAAGAAATAAAGATGATTTTCAATTTCTTAGACGAAATAATACATATGTTTTATAACGTATGAAAGCGTGACTGATATTTTAACAGAAAAGAATACATCTATTACTATTCTGTTACCCATTATAAATATTCTGTTCGAATAATAGAATATTTGTTGAGTAAAACATTCGAATATTTAGATATGGGAAACTCGATTGTATCGAATACTTACTATACTCGTAGAACTTTGCTCCAATCTTCTATAAAATCGTGCAGAAGCTATAGTGCCCGTGCACGGTTGACTAGTTTTATCTTCGGGCAAACACTGTATCTTTCGTTCGTCGAAGATCGTTCCTTCTGGACAGCTTAATACCAGGACTTTGATCTCCATATCGTTTTCGTTAGTACATTGATAGAATAAATTGCAATATTTCGGATGTCTTCGGAAACCAGTTGGACAAGCGAGCACTATCTGTTCATCGGTTAAGTTACCAATTGGACAAGGTGTTGGGATGGTAGGTTCCGTACTGGTAATCGATTGCGTGGTGGATTCTGTTGTTGATGTTGTTAGTTCTGAGCTGGATGCTGTGCTACTCTCAGTGGTACCTTCGGTCGTTGATTCTACTGTTGTAGACTCAGTTGTTGCTTCAGATGTCGATTCTGTCGTTGATGTTGAGTCTGTACTTGCTTCAGTGGATTCGGTGGTTCCTTCAGAAGTGGACTCGGTTGCTTGAGACGTAGATTCGGTGGTACTTTCAGAAGTAGATTCGGTTGCTTGAGACGTAGATTCGGTACTACTTTCAGGAGTAGATTCGGTTGATTGAGACGTAGATTCGGTAGTACTTTCAGAAGTAGATTC
>NIPQ01090445.1:0-17472 GCA_002806875.1 Lepidotrigona ventralis hoosana
TCTGTTGAAGTGTCGAACTTATTACACGACCGAGAGATATTTTACAAATATTCACATTAATATATATGCTAATTACTGAATTCAGAACGACGAAAGGAATGTCGCCTTCGACGCGAGATTCACGGGTGGCGGAGAATCGCCGAAAGTCTCATACAGATCGTCTGCAGTGCAGAAGTACACGCAGGAGCACCGTGAACGCGGCACGAATTCACCGGTAAAGTCTTCGACGAGAGATCTCGTTCGTGAGAAGAAACTTTCTCGGCTCGACGATACGACGGTACTTCTATATCTTCTTTTTTCTTTCTCGAGGACATCGATAAATTGGATTACGAGAGCCGGCAGGAAAAGAACGCGACGGATGTTTGCCGGTGCCAGCAGCAACGCGAGTCGAATTTCATATTTTCCACGAGGAAGCAGCAGACGATATCTAACATACCGAGAGAACCGGAAGAGCGTGCAGACTCCTGCAAATCCGAGGAAGAAGCCGCCACAACGATACAGGCCGTTTACAGGGGATACAAGACTCGGCGGAGACTCGACGAAGTTAATGGATTTTAACTTTGAAAGTTTTTGATTTTCGTCGCGACTACGTAACCATGAAAAACACGATTGATTCTTCGATTTGGTTAATTTCCAAGCCTCGTTGAATAAGTTGAAAACGTAAAACTTCTGCTGTTACACTTCACTTCGGAAAACATATTATTTTTAATCATTGTTCTTCCGTAATGTTTCTAGAGATTATGCGTGTCAGGTTAAAAAATTGACAATGTAGGTTTCAGAGAGTGGAGAAATACAAACGTTGTTTCTTTAAACTTAGATAAAGAAATCANAACACGATTGATTCTTCGATTTGGTTAATTTCCAAGCCTCGTTGAATAAGTTGAAAACGTAAAACTTCTGCTGTTACACTTCACTTCGGAAAACATATTATTTTTAATCATTGTTCTTCCGTAATGTTTCTAGAGATTATGCGTGTCAGGTTAAAAAATTGACAATGTAGGTTTCAGAGAGTGGAGAAATACAAACGTTGTTTCTTTAAACTTAGATAAAGAAATCAACATCGGGAGAGAATCGCAATATCAAGAAGGTAGCGGAACTTTTGGACAGGTTAAAAAATTGACAATGTAGGTTTCAGAGAGTGGAGAAATACAAACGTTGTTTCTTTAAACTTAGATAAAGAAATCAACATCGGGAGAGAATCGCAATATCAAGAAGGTAGCGGAACTTTTGGCCATCCCAATGGACGAAACGCTTCGGAATTCCTCGATAGAGCCTATCAAAGTATCAAGCAGCTCAGTGAGCCAAATGAGAAACGAGAAGGACGAAATAATACGCACATTAAGATGCTCTCCTAGAAATAGGAATAGAGAACAATCGATCCTTCGAACACAAAACCAACGTTGCGTCGATGATCGGGTGAATCAAGTAAAAAAAGAAGATTTTCCTTACAGAGTGAAAAAAATAGCTAATTTATTCGATTTACAGTTCGAGACACGTGCTTCTTGTTACACAACAGGGGAACAACAACGAAGGCAACAAGTTCCACAAAATTTAACGAGCCAACGAGACCCATTGAAATCTATCAAGACTATAAAGTCACCCATGTTTTTTTCAAATTACGACGAGAAAACCAGTTCGCCATCAGATACAGATACAGACGATCCTATCCCTCCGCGAACCGATGCAAAATCGACGACGATAAATCTCGCTGATGTTGTAATCAATGAGAAAAACAACGAGGAGGATTATCCGAGAAGTGATAATATTCAGCGAGTAAAACCTGCCACT
Organism: Lepidotrigona ventralis hoosana; assembly: GCA_002806875.1. NCBI lineage: Eukaryota > Metazoa > Arthropoda > Insecta > Hymenoptera > Apidae > Lepidotrigona > Lepidotrigona ventralis. The sequence continues at coordinate 1,789 of NIPQ01090445.1, forward strand.
AGGAATGTTCAGATTCGATCTGCGAATTACAAACGAGCTCTGTGAGTACATTAGAATACTGTCAATGTTTAAAATTGAGATTATACCTCAACATTCACAGAAAAAGAAAAACCTTTTTAATCGTAAATTCACAGTCCGCAAAGGATCAGCAATAGCATAATAGCCACCGACGAAGACGGCTATTTTTTCGACAACTCCCTGTTCTTTCCTGACAGAGAATCGATCCTCGTGTTTGGTGGAGTCGATCCACACGAGGAATACGGCCGTCCCGGGAACACCGGCAAAGACATATACAGGTTCAAACCCGACGAGAATATTTGGGAATTCGTGGGTGAAATTCCACGGGCGAGACATCATCATTCGGTCGCCTACTTAAAAGGCCGTATTTATGTAGTGGGTGAGTCAAACAGCGACGAAACGTTTGTAACGTCGTCAGTGAACAAATTTCACGTTTAAATAAAAAGGAAAAACTGGAAAAAATAGAACATCCATTCACGTTCTCGCTCAAAAGTTTGGAATACCTCTTACTTTATTGGACAAAACAATTCCAAAGGGAATTTACCAAGTTATAATAATTCTCTAATTTTGAGTATAATTAATCAAAACTTCAGTACTCTGAGGAATAAAATATTCGTTATTTTGTCAAAAAGAGAAATAATGAATTGAAAGTGCAGAATTTAACGAAAGAGTCNATCAAGTTATAATAATTCTCTAATTTTGAGTATAATTAATCAAAACTTCAGTACTCTGAGGAATAAAATATTCGTTATTTTGTCAAAAAGAGAAATAATGAATTGAAAGTGCAGAATTTAACGAAAGAGTCTCTTACATTATAATCTTCTTTACGACTTTGTTTTGAAAACCGCGAGAGGGAACTCGTCGTATCTTTTACTGTCCAATCCTTCTCGTCGGGGAAGATTTAAAGATAATAATAATGAAAAAAGAAAGCAACACGAGCGAAACATTTTTCACCAGGTGGAGCCGATCCCGTGGAAGACAAACTCCACAGGAAAAGCATTGCGGTTGCAAGCGTATGGAGTTACGATCCAACTACCAGGACTTGGTTCAATGAACCTGGCATGCTGACAGCTAGAAAGGACTTCGGATTGGTGGTCAGCCACGGGAAAATGTACGCGATAGGAGGGCAAGGCAGGAACGGGATGTGAGTTGTTAATACAGATGGGGAGAGCGTAATTACGTTGCTCCTTCTTTCGTTTTCCTTTATTTTCCTCGCTGGTTTATTTCTACGCTACGCTAATTGCTGTTAATTTAAGCCTTCCTTAATTGTCATCGACGTCAGGGTTTAAAGCTGAGACAATTCGTCTTACGGTTGCGTAATGAGAAGACGAGGAAGAAACAAACGACTCGTTTTATATTTCATGATAAATATGATTAACATTAAACAGTATTTTGTAGAATAGAAGTTTCCAGCCTGAATGAATCATAATTTAATATAGTATAGAGACAATAACAAAAGATACTAGCTAACTAGGATTTCGTATAAGAATTTAAAAATAATTTTCTTCGTTATAGAGCTTTGAAAACAATGGAGGCTTTCGACCCAGCGGATTCCACGTGGAGGGAAGTGCAATCGATGCAGACTGCGAGGATCGGACCTGCCAGCGCGAAATATCGAGATCTTATCTGGGTCGCTGGCGGGATGACAAAATCGAAAAAAGAGCTATTTTCAAAGGACGTCGAATGCTACGACCCGATCAAAAATTTGTTAGCTCGATTCTCATCCCTTAGAGTTCCTTCATGCGTTCCCTATTTCCCATTACCTCGGTTAAACGCTCGATTTATCGCGTTTATGTCGGCAAATGCGCGACCGAGAGAAAGAGAGCTCCGTTATATATACGCTCTTTCAGATGGCTGAAAGCGATACCTTTGAGGTCACCAAGGTGCTTTGCCTCTTTCTACGTGGTGTCCGACTGTCTTTACATAATCGGCGGAGCATCCACTATGGAAAACGTCACTCAGAGCATCGACAGCATCGACGTGTGGGATGTAAACGATTGCGTTTGGAAGAAACATGCGAACATGTCGATCGCAAGACACGGACACTCTACAGGCTCGATAGGTCAGCTTTTTTGCATTCAAAGACACGATATATATATCCTGAGCAACTTCTTTCGCCTCAGTAATTATTTTATAATTTTCTGTAGCAATTTGTAATTATATACTACAAATATTTCAAATAAGTTAATACTATTTTCTTATGGTGTTCAAAGATGTTAGAAAGATATCTCCAGAGGAACTCTTCTTCCTTCCTTCATAGTAATTATTTTGTAGTTTTTTTATATAGCATTACATTATATTGATAATATAGTTATAAATATTAACTACTACTTCTAAATATTAACTACTACTAATAGATGATAGATTTGGAATATATAAAATTCCACAAATGATCCATTTCTTGGTGTTGTAAATAAAAAAAGTTTGTTCACCTCTGCTTAAAATGGATTTCAAAAATTTCCTTTCGCACAAGTAATTGAGAAATAATTTATTTATGTCTTTATATGGACTCACTACTTGACGTCTTCTTTCCCTAGGTGATCAATTGTTGATAATTGGAGGAGTAACCACGGTGCTCATGAAAACTTTGAACAGCGTTGAATGTTACTGTTGCGACATGGGGAAATGGATGAAGGGGGTATCCGGGCTGCCACATCCGGTTTCCGGTCACGGAACCGTGTCTTTACCGCCAGCAAATCTTTTGATAAATCGCTGATAACTGTGAAATAAAACGCATCGAGTTTCTTTAAATGCTGCGTTTGATAACAGGCGCATTAAGCGTTTGTTCGATCATTAACACATTTGTATTTAATCGGTTTTTAATTATATGTATCATACTTTCTACAAAACGCTGCCTTGCAATTTACCCATTTACGTGTTTACACTCTCGCGATATATATCGGGAAGAAAACAATGTCTGAGAAGTTACCTTTGTCCCAATAGGTAGTTGTTTACCGAAATGGAAGCTTCGATAAAAGTGAATTTAACAATAAAATCCATGCCGGGTCGTTAAACACTCGTTACGTTTCGAAATTCTTGACGTTAGGTTAAGAATACAGCCGGTCCTTTCAAACGACTCTTTAACTCCAGAATCCGCCACCAGGTGGCGGTAGCATTCTTTCGATTCGGGGGCCGCCATCTGTCATGGGAATCGCGTGTTATGAACCGCGAAGCGTGCGTGGAAGTTTCGAAAAAGGATTCGAATGCGGCGAGGTAACTAGCCGCCGTGCGGATAAACGCGAGTTAACCTGAAAATGGCCGAATCGTGCGAGTCGGTGGTGTCAAATGTAGTGACTGGTGTTGTGTCCCACGGGCAAACAAAAGTGGCTGAAACACCGAGCCAGGAGGACGCCGAGACATCCGGTATCCCCGGTATGTAAACTCTGCTAGAATATCCCGTAGCACTTTGAAAACGGTTCATTCAAACGGAGCTGTGATGCACGGCCATGCAACAAGTGGCACGGAGCGCTCTCGCGTGCCGAAACAGGAACGTGCAAGAGCGTTTATGGGCCCGTCTGGGCCTGTTCGCTAGCCCGGTATTTTCCAACTAACATGTCGTCGTCGATCACGTGACTCATCGTTCACCTATGCAACTTAATTTTCGCGCGTAGCAACTGTCAAAAATGGCGAGTTACTGATGACATTTCTCATAAATTCAAATCCTCTGGAAATGTTCATTGAAAAATTTTTCGCAAGTTTTATCGATAACGGTCAATTGCAACGTTCCATTCTTAATCTTATCGTTTATGTCTCTTTTTTTTTACAGATAATCAATTGATATAGGTATCTTCGTTGTTTTATTTGATTAATTCTAGTAGAATTTTCATTTATTTGCTAACATTAGGTCTCGAATGTTATTTATGTATGAGTTCTGTTGAAAATCATTATTAAGTGATTTAACATTACGTTATTGGCGGAAGAATTATTACTACACAGACACAGACGGATAAGACGTCGCGAAACAACTTTCTGAAGCAATTCCGTACTGGATTCAAGTTGTTCGTAAATGTACAAACGTGGTTTTTCTCGAGTGGAATGCGAGTTTGCATTTAGCCTATACACACGTAAACGTGATGATGTGTATAATTGATTTTATTGGCTATTAGCGACAAGTTCGCCGAGACATTTCCATGACAAAAAAAAAAAGAGAAAAAAAAACACAACGAGTTCCTATACCGGTTTTATTTTATTTATTTTATCTTCGTTTGACCGGCTTTGAATTTTTAATTTTCGTGGTGACGCTGCTCAACAAGAAAGCTGTTAATGCGCTACTTACCCAGAATATAATATTTTTATGATTAATTTCATTCACTTTTTTACAAACCTTGAAAAATTTTTTTTTTAAAATATTATAAATGAGTTTTCGATTTAATCATTAAGGAAGTAGCAAAACAAACATTCACTTATCAACGAAAAAGTGATACAGTGATAAGTGATTCTTGATAAGCTTTAAATCGTATGTTAGATACGTGACACTTTGTGCACATTATCTGTCATGATATTATTCAAACGGGTTGTACTTCTGTCACATAATAAAAACATTAATCTTAACTTGTCGTTTCTTTTACCGTGTATCGGTACATTGCGATATCTGTAATGTTGTAATCTTTCAATATGCGCGTATCATAAATTACAGACTAAATTTCATTGAAACATCGTACGTATTAAATTACATGTGTTAATCTATGTTTTCTTTTTTGAAAGAAATCACTTATCTTACAATGATCAACACAAGATACACAGAAAATCCAGATATTTTATAATCGAATCTTATATCTTGAAATATATAAATATAATTATATTATTAATATATTCTCAGATAAATATTTTCTGACTCCTTGAAATTCTTTTTGAAAATAAACATTTTCAATAAATAAAAGTAAGCATCGCGTAAAAATTTGTTTCATAAAGTTGAAACAGATGGCGCGATAGGCTCTTAGTATGAAATGACAGCATCGGTGGCGCAATTGTAAACTGACATAACCTATCATAAACGAGGCATTGTCCATTTGTTTAGAGGTTATAAAATCATTCAGAGAAATAGAGATGTTGGAACCAATTTTAGTAGAAGACTGTACATATACGAAACTGGTTCCATCATTGGAAAGAATATTAAACGATTTAAACGAAAATTCTACGCATCACGATTATATGGTTGCTTTGGTAATAGTATTATTAGCAGAGGCTGGTTTTTACTTGTCATCGACAAATAATGACCATTCACGGTATGTATTATCATTCGATAGAGATTTTCTAGTCATTAATTGTATCTGTCACAGTCCAAAACTAAGACTTCTCCATGTACCAAAAGATTGGAAATCACTAGACACAGGAGTGTATGAGATGTATTTTCAACCAGAAACTGTACCTGATATAAAATGCAAACTAGTTGCAGTCCCTCTAGGAGATACGTTGATTTTGAACTTTTTCCCTCTCATAGATGGAAAAACTACTTATAATATAAATGTACAAACTCTGAAGTATGTTAATCCTTATTCGAGTGATCTTTGTGGAAGATATATGAAGCTCAAAGAGATATCTTACAGGTATAATAAATTTATGGTGCTTGTTTAACAAGTATTATATTTGTTATTGTAAAATTATTTAATAGGTTTAAGGAAGAATTGTCAACACCAGTGCGTTCAGATGTATTGCACAAAGCTGGTGTGATGGGTCCTAGTCTTCAAGCTTTGCCAACTGAGTTGAAACTTAGAATTTTAAGATTGCTAGATGTCTATAGTTTAACAAGAATGGCACAATGTTGTTCAGAATTCCGTGAACTCTGTTCAGATGCCCAATTGTGGAGGAACATAATGCACAGAGATTTCCCAGATTCGTGCACAATAGGAAATAACACAGACTGTTGTCACCGTTTTATATACAACAATAGAAGTTATATAATTTATGTACATAACAACAAAAAAAATTACGTATTTCGCGAAACTGACAATACATAGCGATGGTGCAAAATATTTTCTTGTTTAGTATGTTTTGTATTTAATTACTGTATTTTGTAAAATATATTTGTAAAAAATTTATATTGTTATAATGACACTGCGTTTATTAGTTCAGTTTTATTTATTTTATTAACAGTATAATAATTTGATAATATTCAGTTTTATTTGTATAATAATTTGATAATATACGAATCTTCACATATGTATGTTGTGCTTAATTGGTGTCTCAAGTGTCTTGAATATACCGTTGCTGAAGTATAAATTCAGAATTTCTAGACTATCATTAAACCATTACTGCAATGAATTAATTTCCGGTATATATCGTAAAAGCGTAATTAAAATTAAAAGGTTTTATTTGAATTTTCCATCAAATAAAATGGAATTAGTCTTTTAGCTGATTAAGCGTACGATGTTTCTTTCTCTTCTTTTAGTTAAGAAAACATTGAATAATTATAGAATCTTTTTTCACTTATGATGGTATGAAAGCTTCATCGATACGACTTCATTGGATACGTATAGTTCATTTTTTCATTTCATTTTAATTCATGAAAATTTAAATCCTTCTTTTCCACAGATTACGTCATGACGGAAAGAAAAATTTTATGCGAAATAGATAAGAAAATATTGAAAACCTTATCTGCACTATTACTCGACTGGAATTATTTACAAATTTCTTGAAATGAAAATTTTCAAAGACGCGTGTAGATTTTATTTGGAGTTTCTATTTTTAAACAGAATTAATTTGTTCTATTTAGAAATAGAAGCTCTTTCGAGATCGATGTCCAGAGGAACATTTTTTGTCTTGTATTTCGTTTCGTCGCATGACGTACCCGCTAATTTAAAAGGGTTTAAATTAATTTCTTGAAACTATTTAATCGCATTTTTTACTCATAAATTTCTTTTCAGCGGACGAGGTAACGAAGCCACCGGCGAGCAACGATAACACACAAAACGAGGAAACGACGACACAGAGCAACGGTGATACCGGTGAGTGATAATCAAGGCAACAACAATTTCGCTCTTGCTCTACCGCGTTTCGCTTCTGGTGGATACGTCAGAGGGAAGCACACTTGGTTGCACCTATCGATCTGCTATAGCGGCAACGAAAATCCTCTTCTATGTGCATATAAAAACTAACGGGTGGTTCATATCGAATGGAAACGATCACCGCGAGTCGAGTTCCAAATGCTATTACGGTTAATGAGCGATCAATTGCAACGTTTAACGTGCAAGATCGTGCACATTGTCGTCAACGATTCACGATATGATCTTCGATTTCTCATTATGCAACTATCAATAATTTGTCACGTCGTCGTTTGCAGTATAATTCTGTTATCGAATAGCAGACTGTTGCGTCTTCGATGTTAGGTGAAGCTGCTGGAGATTGGCATATTCAAATATTGATTATTCTTCTTTCATTTTAGTCTTAGAATTTTTATGAAAGACACATCGAATTTATTTAAACGGGAATTTGATTTCGTGAATTGTAGAATCATGTATTGGAAAAGATTTTCTTGATGACATTTCATAAGTCTTTAAAAGATTGATCATTGTAACTAGATATAAATTTTTGTCACAAACGTTCGAATTTATTTAAACGCAAGATATTTGCTTTGGAAGATAGAATCGGATATTAAAATGTTTGGGACGTCGAAAGATTTTCTTCGTGATATTCCATAAAGCTCCGCGAGGGATTAGGTTAATCGTTGTAACAGTTAGACTCTATTTCACGAAAAGTGACGTTTTTCCTGAATACGTGATTTTTATGGGCACATATGATATGAAACAAGTGTGAAAATCTCCGGTGATTAATCGTTATTAATCGGTATTACCGCTTCCCAACTTTTATATACTTTTTTTTTTTAAATGGCCATGAATTTCACATCTTTGTTAATAGTAACTTTTATCGAGAGCATATACAGATCCATATTTTCCTTTTTTTCGCGTGTTGCATTCATAAAAATGTAAGCGTTGAAACTAATTTTGAATTCACTACAAATCGATATAATACAGAAATAATTTTAATTGTATTCTTCAAAATCTACTCTATTTTAACTATCACCATATCAGTTACAACGAATTACAAATAAATAATTTCAACACGGCATAGATCGTTTACAGAAAGATAGTTATTTTTCTATGCTATAATTCGTTGGGGAAAAAAGCCGAAGAGAAACCTCCGATTTTTGAGGCAACGTTACTATTTCCTTGCTATCCGTGACGATGTGCATCGTTAATCCGCGAAATGCAGTCTGGCAAGTGGATTCGCATGTTTCACGCGAGCCCGAAAATTCGAAGGCTGTGTTCGATCGTTAGACAAGGGTGGTTGATAATTGTTATTACGGTTGCGATACGCTGTCGAATCGCGGTAGGAAAATGATTGAAACGTTTCTGCAGATTGGATTTGTCGTGTGTTGCTTGTGACAAATGTACCTTGTTGTTACGACGTCTGATTTGTGTCCGCCGATTTTGCAAAATCGAATAAAAAAATTCGAGGGGGGAGCGGATAATCGATATTGGAACGCTTGGCAATGTATGAAATTTCTGGATTAATTTATCATTGTAGTCTTCATTCGTAATTTAGTTACGAATTCTGATCAAAGCGGATGTTCCATTCCTTTGTTTCCATTTTCCTCTGACGTTAATATGATTATATATTCGTTATGACGTTAATATGATTATATAATCTTGTATAAGAACAATATATCTTGTAAAGAGTAATGTATGGATATTCAGACAAGAAATAGAAATTTGTCATTAATTGTTCTCTTTTTATTAGTATTTTGATTTTGTGACTTTCTTTGTTTCGCAAGTGAAACGTTTGAAACGAAAGATTAGAATCGATTTTTCTATCGGTTTGAATACTGTGATTTTTTTTTCCTCTCTTCTGAATATATCTCTTACGAAAATAAATTTGATTAATTCCATTGTTGGAAGAAAATCAAATGGTATTACAATGTTTCGTGTTATTTAGGTCTGATCCGTGGAATTGTTAACCTCGATGTGAATAGCCATTGATGCTTTCGATGTATCGAACCGCGATAATAAACTCACTATACACTGTTATAAATTCTTTTGTCCTAACGGAGAGATTTTTATTATATCCTCGTGTATCCTCGTTCTAGTCAATACTCTTTCAATTCTTCCTCCGTAAGTAGGTCAAAACTTATAGAATGTTACAAACTCATTTACTGTGGTCAAAATGGCCAATTTGTAATATTTCACAGAAATTTTATAGATTTGCCGCGTTGCACTCTTAGAGATTCGAATGAATTTTCCTGAAATATATTTACGTATTCTTCGTCGTATCTTCTGCACTTTAATTATTCTGATACGAGTTTTGTAACTTTTAATTTAGTACTGTCAATAGTTCTAACATTAAAGATTTGTTTGTCGAAGAATGCCACATTCGAGCATACAGTTCTACTAAAAATTTTCCACCCGTTCTATTTGATACTCAATACTCTACTCTCCAAAAAAAAAACCAAAAAAAAAGCGACACGATAGATATTTCAACGAATAATATTTATACGAATATTCAGTTGTGCCGTCACGTAAGAGTGATTTATCGCTGTCTCTCTTCCCGTTTTTAACTGAAATTCTTTTCCTGCGAATCGTGTGACTTCTAATATTTTTCTCTGCCTCACCGCGGTTTAACGAACTGCGAAGTTTTGGCACAAGATCGTCGTGTAAACGTCGGTTGAATGTAATCGGCGACGATGTTCACCGCCCTGTTCCGTTTCGCGACACTGTCGAGCCTCACCTCGAGGAAGGTAATTCGAAGAAACGAAGAAAACGAGAAAATAAAATTGCTCTTTCGTTTCAAATGAAACAATCGTCGATTGATACGATCCGGCGACGTCGATGTGAATAATCAACGGCCGATGAAGCCAGTCGTCGGTTCGCGTGCGAGCTTCAATTACCGTTTCTGACCTAAACCGTTCCGCCACCGATTAATTTGTCCCGCACTCAACTATTTTTCTTTAATTAGAGATTCAACTGGCGGCCCGATAATAATTAATTATTAATTCAACGGGCGAGGCGGGCTTGTTAACGCACGAAATTTAGGGCAAACCGAGCGTTGTAAGGTTGCCTAGGGGAACTGGGTCACAGCAGGTGGCGGCGACTCACAGAACGGGAACACCAGCAAAGATAGAGGGAGAGAACGAGACAGAAGGGGGACGTTGGAAGAGTGCACTTTTCGAAATCGACCGCTAAACGCTCGTTCCTTCCTTTGGGGGAGATGCGCCCTCTCAGAAAGTCTTGGTACAGCCGACACAGTACAGACTATTTTCTGGCCCGTTTATCCTCCGCAATGTTTCACGCCTTCGTTTCGCTCTTTGTCTTGCGTGCTCTCTGTTCATCATTTCGATATCCAGAATTTTCTAGTTCCAAGCTCGAAGCGGTCCGAAAGAAATGCGACAAATGCGTCAAGCAATTAAATGAAAAAGGAGGAAAAAAAATAAAAAAGAATAAGAAGAAAAGTAACGAAAACGTAGCGAGCCCCTCTCGGAAGCGGGACAACAAACGACGCGCCGCTAGAGCATTCGGTATTCCGGAATCGGGACTCGTTCACGGTTAGCTGGTGTGCGCTACTATGTCGTATGCGTATTTAGAAGCCCGGTAGCGAGCTTAAGCTTGCGCTGTTTCGCCTTCCTCTTTCTCTCTCTTTCTCCCTTGCCGTACCGCCCCCTGGCTCTCTCGCTCCGGCACCAGCCTGGCCAATCCTCTCTGTCGCTCGAAGCGGCGGATGTCGGCGTTCTCTGTTCTCAGGGTTGCTCCCTGGCTCTCTCTCATCCCCAGTGCGCGCATCGAACCCGTCCTGGACGAAAGTCCTTCCCGCTCCGTGTCGCGCGTACCACGCACGTTTCCCCGCGATCGACCGTTTTCACGTTTCCTGTGCTCGACCGACGATCGTCGTGACACGCGTGCACCCATCCTCCGCCTAGATCCTCGTAGATCGTCTCTGTCGCCGCCTCGAATTTCCGCCTCGAATCTCGTGGGATCGTCGGATTTGACGCGCGTGGAAAATCCGTGTGTGATGTGATCGACAGATGATTCGATCGAAGGTTTCTACGCAAAAATTGAGAGTGAAAAAGGGCAGATCGTTGCCTGAAGAAGAAGATTGGTGGCGAGGCTGAACTAGTCTCGCGAGCTTTGGCCAAGTGAGTGGTAAATACATGATACGGTTTACTAGTTGTGCGGATTTCCAAGTATGGAATCGTGAAACGGATTCGCGGCGAAAGTCGAGACATCGAGGGACGCAGAGAACGTTCCTTGGGAAGTGGTTGGAGACCGCCCCCTCGGGAACCCTGGTCTTTGTCCTCTTGGATTGTCCTCCGGGAAAAGTTCACTTCGCGCAATGTTTCGCCGAGCTCGATGCTTCACGTGGTCTCTCTCTGTCTCTCTTTCTCTCTCTGTCTCCCCTTGTGGCTGCTTTTAATTCTTTTTTCCCTCGCCTAGTTCTCGTTTTTTCCATCGTTCCGCTGAGAGTTGAAGGTTTGGTTGGCTGAATGGGATAATTGAAGTTCCAAAAATTAGTACTCGGTTGTTTTTTGTTTTTTTTTCTTTTTTTGTTTCTTGGTTTCTTTTTCTCCTCCAATTGTGAACGATGCTGGTGCATTGTACCGTAGGATTGACGAGCCGACGAGATGTTTGTACCGTGAAAATTGGAAATTTTTACGGACAGTATCGTGTTAATAAAGTAGAAACGTAATTACGTTGATGTTTCATTTACGAAATTTGGTGTTCAGTTTATTCTCAAAATATTGGATTGACTAATTGTTTTCAGTGGTTCTATAATTTCGTATTACAGGCATAAATAATACCGCTAATAATGCAGCATGATACAAACATTTTTAAAACAAAAATGAAGACTTGGTAAAAGTCTGTCCAATTACAATGAAATAGAATTAAAAGTTTCAGTAAATGAAAGAAGAAGAAACTTAAAAACAAAAAAAATCATGATAATAGCCTTTAGCAATTTATGCTAATAATAATTAAAGTTGAATATAAAGTTAATTATTATTTATAGCTTTAAGTTCGAAAATCGTTAGAAATTCAATTAAAATTTCCGTGTACCAACTACAGTTCGTTCATAGTTTCCTCAAACTTCAGATCAATTTTATTACGTTGAAAACGATCCAAAAATTACGACATGATTAGTATGATTTCGAAAACACAGGAGCGAATAATGATCAAGTAGTTAGTCTGTTTCATCAGTGACAAACGATTACGATTTACTGGATAATAATCAAGGCAGTGATTGTTTGTACGAAATCTATTTAGAGAGCAGACAAAGAAAGACGGAAGCCAATAAGTGAATTACACGTCGCTAACGACAATTCACTGCCTTCGTATAAATCGTGGCACCCGAGTACGAATCAATCTCTATTCGAACAAACTCGTGCGGTTAATACACGTCTTCGAGAAGTATTGCATCGTTTTCTTCATTCGCAATTTACAACATTACACGAACCTATTAAATCACACGCTTTTTCCCAAACGAATATTTAAACACGCCTTTTGGCAAGAGCTCGCCGTTTTTTACGTCGCTTGTCACATTTATCAACGGTACAGTAAATATTTAAATGTATCCGTTGGCAAGATTCTGCACTCTCTCTCTGTGTCATTTATCACGTTTATCGTTATGAAACGTTATTAATCAAACTTTACAAGGCTCTTGATAACAATATTGAAACGTGTATCTATGAAATTAAAAACTGGCTAATATGTTGGCGGAGAAACAGGCTAATATCACCGCGACGTTCGTTTATTTTCCTCTGTTGCAAGTTGAAATTGATATCCTTTTTGAAATTTCTCCGCAGGATTAAAAATTGGTTGATCTCAGGGAGAAATACCGCGACGTTTGACTGTTCTTTCCCGTTGAAAATTGAAATTCATCTTCGTTTTTTTACTTTCTTTTGTGATACATCTGCGGAATTAAAAATTGGTCGTTCTCGAGGGGAAGTACACACACATTGTTTAGGTTCTTTCCTTTTGAAAAATTGATGTATCTAACAGCCAGACTTCGTGTTCTTTGAGAACGTAACTTCAGAAGTACAAGGAAAAATTATAACGCGAAGAAATTATGATCTTTAAGAGAATCTTCAGCGTTGTGAATTAAAATTTCTAGAGAAAATAAAAAAAAAAGAAAAGAATCTTCGATGGATTGAAAAGCGAAAAAAAAAAAAAACAGAGGGCACCGAAATTCCTTCCATGTCTAATATCAGGAATCAATCATCAGGAAAACTCGCGAAAGGAACGAAAAGAAGATACGACGTTCTCCGCTGTTTTTCATCACGCGGAAATAGTGATATCGATTTATCGCCAGCGGCGGCCGCTGGTCGTGTCAATTTCAATTTCTCATGGGCACGCAACGTCAGTGCGGCCAGATTTCAATCGCGATCGGAAAATAAATCCCGGTAACGAACGAGCGAGCGAGCGAACGGATGGAGATCGCGAATCGAAAAGGAAGACGGGGATAAGCGTGGCCGTCGGGGGATCGTTATTAGCAGTGTCGGTACTTTCGATTTATCTAAGGGTAGGTCCGTGGCCCTTCATCAACAAAGGCGCGGTTCCAATCTCTCCTCCGCGGGATTGGTCCCTCCTCCCTCCTTTCCTCGACCGATCGATCAACCCCGCGAGGTCTGACGTATTAATAGCCGCGGTTGAAATTTACGTGTGCGGAAATGGACGGGCGTCGCGACGCGTCCAGACAGCCAACTCCTCTTTTTTTTTCTCTCTTTACGATTGACGCTGTCGTTTTGTTTTGCTTTGTTTTGCCGCTTTTACTTTGCCATTCGCGAAACGATCTATCGTGTTTCAATGTTGCGACGACGTCTCGCAGTTATAAAACTTCTCTTCGCAATAGCTCTCGGTTATTTTCATGTTCAACTCCGGAATTGTATCGTTGGTTTATAGATGATTAATTTTGATTTGTTGAATTTTGTTTTTACATTCTTCGTGAACATCGGAATAAAAATAAGTTGAAAATATGTCAAAATTTAGATCTAGAGTCTTGTAGTCTCCAACGATGTTTAATCATGGTCGACAATTATAGTTTGAATAATTTAGTTATTTGTCTTCGCTTCTATAAATACACAAGAAAAAGATCTTTTGATCGTAATTTCCATCCAATTTTTCCATAACAAAAATATATGTATTTTGCCAATGAGATCGTAGTTTACCAATCGAGAGATTAAAAATTATTTGAAAATATCTAAAACCAAAACTTTTATCACTGACGCGACGACATCCGATGCTTTTTCGTGGTTTCAACGCGACGAGGCAAATATCGTCACCCTCCGATGTTTGTTCAACGCGTTGCTTCTTTTGTTTTTTTCATTCTAAAATATCCAAGCTGTATTGTTTGCTATTACCACGCGAATTTGTTTTCACTCAGGCGAAACTGGGTGGATGTTTTAGACTGAGTTTTTAGTTTACGTTTGAGGGATCGTGTTTTCTTTCGGAGCAGAGAAATAGGTTCGTAATTGAAAGAAGCACGTTTTGTACAACGATGTGAAAATTTTTCATGAGAATGCTGTGCAAATATTTTTGGTATTTAATTAGATAAAATAATTCGCGATTTATTTATTTCTTAACGATGAAAGTAGTATTTTTTACCAAAGTTTTTAACATTTATCGAATCACATTTATAACGATTCAGTTGTGATTCATAATAATTATCGTCGAGCAATAAAATTACAAATTCACCTTCCCTGTAGTTCACTTACGTATTTCAAATTATTGTTGTATTACACGCGTCGAGAAAGAAAGTTTCGTTGTATTTCGACGATACCGTGGTTTAACAAATTTCGCAACAAAACGTTATGACGCTTGAACTTCCGAGCGAACATTTGCTCAGCGTCCCTGACAGACAAGAGAGATAATTAGGAAGATAATTAGTCCTGCCTCTGGTAGATCACGCTGCATAAAAGTAGTTACAGTTTCGCCTGGAATTGCCGAAGCATACAAAACATTTAAATATCTACTGAAATTGTACAAAATATAATAGACGAGTAATTTTTATTAATTAAAAAAAAATTCAATTCGTTTAGATGTGACCATTTCCTTCTCCCTCTTCAAAATTAATTTCAGTTTCGAATTTATTGCGTCAATAATTTTCAATTATTCCTCGCAGAAATTCTGATTAAAGTTGTCGTCATTGTCATCGAAATAAATGCAAAATGACGAATTACTTATCTAGATTATAAAACAAGTCAATCGAACGAAATGTGAGAATTTTTCGACGTAGCAGACCAATAAAATCGCGATGGTAATTTCGAACGAGCGATAGATCGTTCTGTTATTGGCAAACTTTCATCGAACTTGTGCGTGCCAGTCATCAGGATCGTACGTATACACGCGAAATTTGCTTTCGTGGCATTTTTAACGTATGCATCGTACATGCATAATTGGTTCCACGACCGTTCCAAAACAACTTGCGTTACTAAAGTAACTGCTTGTCGAATTACAGAATTTCACATAAACTATCGCATTAACAAAACAGCCAAGGAAACGTGCAACTCTTTGGGGGTGGATAATTTCAAATAAGTTTAATTTGTCCCTGTTATCTAGTGTGGCTCACGTTCGCATACTCTATCTTTTCAATTTCTAGCTCGCGAAGCTCGAACATTATAGATATAGAAATTCAAACAGACCAGAAAATGAGAGATTTGTAATTTTTCACAGAGCTTACTTTCGTCCT
>NIPQ01090446.1:0-12908 GCA_002806875.1 Lepidotrigona ventralis hoosana
TCTTTTCTAATTCTAATTCTAATGTATTTCTGATTCTAATGTATTTCTTCTGTTCAACAACTCTTATATATATATTTACGAACTTGTTTTATCACTTAGACAACTATCTAACAAGTCTCCATAACAATATCGTTTTTCATTAATTTTCTAGTTTTAAAGCGCGACAAAGTTGGCGCCAAAAGTTCATCCAAAATGAACTCTACGATATTGTCGGGAAACAGATGTCGCTGGTGTAGCTGTCGCTACATATCCATGAATCGTTTTTCATTAATTTTCTAGTTTTAAAGCGCGACAAAGTTGGCGCCAAAAGTTCATCCAAAATGAACTCTACGATATTGTCGGGAAACAGATGTCGCTGGTGTAGCTGTCGCTACATATCCATGTGAGCAAAGTGTTATTGCGGAAAGAATTAATAAGGGAGAGTAATTTTCGAACTTTTCGCATGAGTCTTTCCTTCTTACATTTATCTCACGGAATTCATAAATAAATATTTACAAATTCTAGGTTGATGATTGGGTTCTCGTTTCAGTAATATTTAATATCACGTAAAACTAGATTATATTTAAATATCCATCTGTAAATTGTCTGTAACTTTTTCTGCTGGATTTAATTTCGAAATCATTGTCACGTTGTGATTCGTTTTTACGGAATATCTATTAAAAAATTATGAAATAAATTAGCTTGCAATGTATGAGAACGTATTATAATAAGATTAATTTCAAATAATAAAATATTCTATTTTAATCTTTAAAAGTATTTTTATTTAGAAAATTGCTAAACAAATGTTGACTTATAAATGTTAGAGGAAAAAGGTAGCTTCTTGTATTTTTGAAATCATCGCTAAACTTTCGCAGAAATAAAGTATAAAATCTTGAGAATATAATTTTCAATATTTCACATGTTTGTATAAGAAAATGGCTGAAAATGTCATTATGAAAATTTTGAAGAATAAAAAACGAAGATATTAACATTCACGAAATAAGTATCGAAGAGAAGTTTTGTTAGAGAAAAGTCGAAATGAATCTCGCTACTTTTATTTATTAATAAAAAGGACTGGAAAGTGATGGACTTTCATGGCATGAGATTTTACAAAAATAATAAAAATGCATGGAAGTACGATTAAAAACTTTATTTTGGTTTGTTTCATAATTGGGAAAAATATATATAATGTTGTGTACCTGTAGGAACTTTGGACTACAGATTATACCTGGGACAATTGTCGTTTAGGTAACATGCTAATTTTTAAAAAAAGAGAGAGAGAGAGAGAGAGAGAGAACAAAGAAAAAATAAACCCAAAACGTGTTAAATATGTTACCAACGAACAAGTCGCGAGACAAAAAAAGAAAAAAAAAAAGAAGAAAGAAATAGCTTAAATCTATACTAAGGCTAACTTCATTAAATATAATCGATTTAACATCGTTAAATCTAAATTTATACGTTGGTAACAAACGTAGTACAAAATATGATACTTGATACGCAGTTTTAGGTGCTTCTCGAAAATGAACGATAAGACATATGAGAAGGCTGAAGTATTCGTGAATATGCGCATCGCACTCTAAATCAGCAAATGCGACGTTATTCCGATGTAACGAATAAGGCGTTAGCTTCTTAGACGAAAAATGAAAGAAACGAGAAAAATAAAGTGAAGCGAAACAAAGAGAAACGAGGTTGTAAGAACACTCGATTTTGTTCAACACAAAGCTCACCACGAAACGAATCTTACGCATGGCACACGGTTAACCAACTTCTTAAAATTTGACGCTGAATAACCCTGCTAACATGTGTATAAAATTATGTACAACATCGCGAGATACGAGTTTTGTGCTTTGTTCCTCGTTACAAGCGTTACGTGCCAGATATTCCCGACTTGCTTTCATCTTTTTTTCTCTTGTTTGGAAAACGAAAAATTGAGAAACTCTCGACCGACGTACGTTCCCCGACTGTACGCCATGCGTCGGTTACAAACAAAAAGAAAAAAAAAAGAAAAAAAAAATCTGACATAAGATGTTACGAATGTTTATTAACCAATGTGGGCAATTCCTATTACAGTAGGAATCCCACGAGGTTTGTCCTTTGGAAGATATATATTAAATGCTTAATTTCTCAGCAGGGTTAATATTCTCTAATTGTCTTGGTGAAGACTCACGATCGTTCAGTACTGATAGCGAATAAAAGCAACGCGGTGATTACAGTGAAGCAACGATCGTTTTAACACGAATCCTAATCTTCCCTTGTCGAAGTGCCTAAAGTCTCAAGTTCTTTTACTCTCGTCGTAAATACTTATTTCCCGTGAGAAGCGCCATCAATCTGGCAATTCTCCTTTCTTCGTGAAATAGAACTTATTCTTTACAGATTAAACATATTTAGAAAGTCCTTAAAAATATACGCTGCTCTCTTAACGTTTTTCTTTTTTTTCCATTCCTTTCATCGCATACCCAATATTCGCATTATATTCTTGGCGGTTGTTTTCTTTTTCTTCTTTTTTTGACTAGATTCATTCATAGTTAAAAGGGTATTTAACCTGATAATACGATTAGATTAATATATGCTCGCCCCCTCTTAACCAGAACACACTTCCGAATGCTCGTCCCAAGCAGCAACCTAAAATTATTAATTTTGTCAGTAATACAATTGAATCGTTATTGAAGATTCTTTTCTTTTTTTTTTTTTTAACAAAAGACGATCTTACTTGGCATTCGCGACTACAATACCACTGATGACCACAGCCAGCACATACGAACTGTGCTACACGTTCGTGACATCCTTGGCATCGTGGAGGACTATCTCTATCCTCTCTGGCATCCCTACCACCTGAAGAAATACGAGTCTCCCTATCCTCGATTACTGCCGACTCCTCTTCAACGTCCTCCTATAAGCGGAAATATTGAAAAACATATCTGTACGTATTTCTAGAAACTAAAAATATCGCACAAATAAAATGAAGTGAAAATATTCGAACACTTACAACGTGAGATTGAACCGGAGTGTTGATCACCGGTGTTATCGTTATTTCAGTTCGAGCCTAAAAGTACATGATATTAGCATCGTTATAATTAAAACATTAGGCCAATCTATGTGATAGGGTTTTGACTTGTGAAAAAAATGACATACCTTGGAAGAAGATAGGAGATCACTGATAGAAACTGGATTGGAGCCTTGATATGTCTGCAAAAGGTGCTGGGTTGCCGCACTTTGTTGCGGCATAGACGCGGCTGTGGGTGCATTCCTTTCTCTTTCAGGCGCTGTCAGTAATCTAGCTAAAGTAGGTGAAAATGTAGTAGGTCTTGGAGATTGTGACTTCGTGAGAATTCCATGAAGCAATGAACCGCTCTGCTGAGGTGGGGTATTTTGCGGTGCTGGGGATGGCGCGACAGGATGAAGCGTCACATCCGGATAATTTTGAGGCGTTTTTACGGGTTCACCTGTTCAATAGTTTTGCAATTATTCACTTGATACTCGGAATTGATTAAAGTGAGAAATTTCGTTACGTTTTGCATGAAATGTTCACGTACCTTGCTGTTGGCTCAGTTTGGCAAACTGCACGAGTACATCTTTAAAGCTCATAGAATTGTTCGGATCGACTGTGTTTGAGTTGCTTTTACAGGAATCCGTACTAGATGGCCTCGAATCGACGTTGTGACCCGTCTCGACCATGGCTCCACCAGCTCCGAGGCCGACGTTCACCGAATTTCTCATTCTTCGGCCTCTGCAATCAATCGATAAAGTGATTTTTATTATTTAAGTTTTATTACAATAAAGAATTTTCTATTCCAGAAAATTTGAAATCCCTACAACACAACTGTACATTTCTCTGATTCACACTCGACGCATCCTCCTGCTGTGCTTACCTGCGCGGTACCGTTTCGGGATGCCTCAGTCTGTAATCAGCGATAATAGATCTAACGTCGACGATGGCCCCTTGTCGACCTTCACCTATTTGTCTGTTCTCTGGACTGAGCGCTTCTGTCTGCTTCCGACCGTTCTCTCCTCTCTCTTGTTTAGGCGGTGTCGACTGACGTTGTGACGTCTGTTTCGCGCTCTTCTCCCTCTTGAAACCTGGCGAATCCTGAGAACTTTCTTCAGGCAGATCCTCCTTGGAGCTGAAGCTCAATTTCTCTTTGGACACGGGGGTAGTGTTGCCGCTGCTTTCCCACTCGGGCCCTAGCGTCAAACTGGCCGGTGGCAACGTGTCTGCCAATTGTCCATTGCCCTCCATGAATCCCATAACTTGCCTCCGTCTCTCAATTCTCAGGTACGCTTCCTCCTTCAACTTTCTCATGCTCAGGATCTCGTTCCATTCCATTTCTTTGGCACGTGCTAACTCGTCTAAGGCCTGTTTGCAAACAACAGAAAATGGAATATTATCCGTATGCTAATATCAGGTACTTGCTAGTCACTGTTCATAATAAACATTTGTTCAATATCCTCCAATAAATAAATCAAAATTGAAACTATGCACGTATTGACTACCAACTGATAAGTAATTTTGAAATATATATATGTAAAATTTGGAATTATTTGATATATACACACAGTCTGCTTTTAGTTGTTTTTTTGATTAACGTTTTCAAACAATTATTTAATAAACTATACTATACTATACTATACTATACTGTACTATAAAAACAGGCTATACTATACTATAAAAGCAGACCATGCTATACTATAAAATCAGACTATACTATACATACTATAAAACAGACTATACTATACTATATATACTATACTATAAAAACAGAGTACACTATACTATAACAGCAGACCATATTATACTATAAAAACAGACTATATTATATAGTCTTATATATAAGACTTATATATAAGACTCTATACCTTACTATAAAAGTAGACCATACTATACTATAAAAGCAGACCATACTATACTATAAAATCAGACTATACTATACATACTATAAAACAGACTATACTATACTATATATACTATACTATAAAAACAGAGTACACTATACTATAACAGCAGACCATATTATACTATAAAAACAGACTATATTATATAGTCTTATATATAAGACTTATATATAAGACTCTATATTATAAAAACAGACTATACTATACTATAAAAGCAGACCATATTATACTATAAAATCAGACTATACTATATATACTACAAAACAGACTATACTATACTATATATACTATAAAAACAGAATATATAGTCTTATATATAAAGTTAGGTATAGTGTACAATATATATAATATATATAGTATAGTATACTTACTATATAGTATAGTATAGTATACTTACACAATACTATGCTATAGTATACTATAAAAACATATTATACTACACTATAAAATAGATGTATACTATATGTATATAGTATAATAGATGTATACTATAGTGTATATGATATACACTATAAAATAGATGTATACTATATGTATACTTTATATATATATATACCTGGACTTCAGCTCGAAGTTGATCAGCCCTGGCAGCGAGTTCCTCCGCGGTAACTTTTTCACAGCCGACCAAAGACGAGATATACTGTTCCCTCTGTTCAATGCAGAACTTTTTGGGCGTGGAGTTGCCATTTGACGACAGCTGTCCGTCCGTCAACTTTCGCTTCCTGCCGCCTTCAGTTTCCGATTTCGCGCCGCGCGAGGTCACGGGCTTCTGCTGCATCGTCTCCGCAACGGAGAGGTTCTTGCCGGTCACATCCGGCTCCGAGTCGCAGAGAGATTCCTTCTTTATCGGCGCTGATCGGAGGCACTCGATGGTGGCCGGTGCGGCGGCGGTCTCCTCCGGAAGTGCCGCCCCGTTCTGCTGATTCTGAGGGACTTTCGGCGAGGCCCTCGACGACTCATCGTCCCGTGACTTCTCCGCTGGGTCGTCCACCTTCTTCCCGTTTCCAGCCGCACCCTCCATCGCGTGCATCTTGTTCAAGCTGCAAGCAAACGTGTTCCCTCCAGTAAACAAACAGTTTCATCCCGCTTCTCGTCGGGCACGCATTATCGTCGCTTTAGCCTTGCGCTAAAACTGTATATCACGCGTGTTATTTTCATACGTAATTCTCTTTAACCTTTTCTGTTAGAATTAATAACAGAGTATACGGGATCATTATCAGAATCGTAATACTATTTCATCTCCGCGAAAACTGCGTGCTATTTTTACACATAATTCTTTCACCTTTCCTGTGTTGTAACGTTTATAATTAACACGAGAGCGCGAGCGATTACTCGAGTAATACTCAAGTTTCGGGATTCTCTTATTGGTCGTATACCGGTATTTATTTGAAATTGGACAAGAGCAGAAATTCGTATTCATGCCTCGACTTTCGAGGATCAATCGGAAACATTCGCCGCGCAACGACGATGACATTGATAAACTGATAAGATCCGCTTTGCAAAGTTTGCGTCAACCTTGCGCAGAAAATAATTGTCATTGAGTCCAAGGACGTCTAATGAAGGAAAAAAAAAAAGAAAAATATATAAGCATCTGCAGTATCACGCATAAAAATCGGCCAACACTGCAATAAGGACTCTCGATTTACTTCAACTTTAGGTTAGGTTTAGGTTTAGGTTAGGTTAGGTCGAGTTGCATGAAGGACTCTCAAGCAACAAATACATTGTGTCTAGGGATCAGAGATTTACTTCAGCTTCGTCCAAGAGCATACACACGTTCATATGTTGAACGTACACGTACAAGTACTAATTATTAGTGTTCGAACAATGAATAAATAACATTGAGCTGAAACGCTGCCTATCCGCGAAATATTTGTAACGTTTGCAACCGGGCGCTTCCGATCGATATTCGGACGCGCGGATGAGCGCGTGAAAAGTGGGGTTCGCTCCCACGACGAAGATGACCCACACGGTGGTCTTCGCGTGACGCGTGCACGGGGCCATTCTGCGTTTTACCCTCGGCAAGAGGCAGGCAGGCAGGCACACGCTTACACGCGGCACTACTAGAATAGAAGGTGACCACACGGTGGGGTTAACGCTTTCGCGCCTCCTATGCACTTCACTGCCTGCACTTCTAGAAGAGAGAAACCGCTCCTACGCCAGGGACATATATTTATTCCCTTTGCGTTCACCCGCTTTCGTACTTGCCAAAGAAAAGATTGCCCTTCTCCCATCAAGATCCATCCACCCTAGAAGTTAGAAACTCGAATTCGACTTTAAAGCGAATTAAAATTACTTTCTCTTTAGACCGGAGAACGCAAGGTGTATTTAAAAAAAAAAAATTACGTCCCAAATGGTGTGTCGGTCCCCAGGGACCGACGACCCGCTATTCGTTCGGCCGGCGTCGGTCCCGCGGGACTGACGCCCACGACGTTCGTTTAGCCGCTGTCGGATACTTTATCGAGTGTGATGAATACACTCGATTTTTACTAACTTATACATGATTCGCTGATGATTGTCTTTCAGCGTAATATGATAGTAAACAGTATTACGTTAAAAGAATGAACGAAGTAATTATTACGAGAGAAGAGATGACAGAACCGTCCAAAATTCGAGGCTACGCCTGTGTCTGATACGAGAGACGCGGTGTGCTTGTGTGTGATCGTTGGTAAGAGAGAGGGGAAAAGGTTCAGACGGGGGAGATTGCACGTGAGAGAGGGAGAGAGGACGGCAGAAAGAGAGGACAAAGGAGAGGGAAAACGAAGTTCGTTGCACCCGCTCGCGTTCACTGCACTTTATAGACGCGGATATAGGTTTCGCGGTACCAATTCTGAAAAGCGAGTCTCTTCCTCGAGTGGTCGGAACCTTCGATCGAAATAAAAAGTATCACAATGTCGATCCTGACTCGTCGTTCGATCGACACACGGCACGCGATAATTTAGTTGAACGATAGTTTATTACAGTAAAATTCAATCGATCGAAAATAGCAGATTTACGCAGTAAATTGTAAATTACAAAATTGTAATCGTCACGAAATTTTTTTTAACAACAATCGAACAAAATGCAACTTTAACTAATCTAGTTTTCAAATGTACAAAAATTTCTCAGGTATGCATAATTGTAAATATATATATATATATATATATATATAAAATTTAGGCTATTTGACGCTCGTTTATTTTCTCGCGCATTCTTTTTTTTTCCTCCAGGCAGAATGTAACAGGTGGTTACTGGCTGTATTGACTTTCGTTTTCGGTGGTATGCCCGCCAATAATCGAACAGCATTCTCTTCAACAACATAAAACGATCGTGAATTCGACCATGTTCTCGTTTGAAACAGTCAACGAGAAAAACTGCCTATATTATTCGATAATAATATCATTGAGTCAAACGTCGATTCATTATTAATCCCGGTTTTTAAATGGCAGGTGATGAATGAATCATTGCTTCGACGCTTTCACGAATCTTTCAATTTTGGTAACTGCC
The DNA here is from genome assembly GCA_002806875.1 of Lepidotrigona ventralis hoosana. Taxonomy (NCBI): domain Eukaryota; kingdom Metazoa; phylum Arthropoda; class Insecta; order Hymenoptera; family Apidae; genus Lepidotrigona; species Lepidotrigona ventralis. The sequence goes on from NIPQ01090446.1 coordinate 8,353, forward strand.
TATATTATTCGATAATAATATCATTGAGTCAAACGTCGATTCATTATTAATCCCGGTTTTTAAATGGCAGGTGATGAATGAATCATTGCTTCGACGCTTTCACGAATCTTTCAATTTTGGTGAGATATTCTTTTACAAACAGATATCTTCATTGACTGATGACTAACTACAATTTTGTAGAAAATAATAAAGTAATGAAGTAAACTGCATTCACTTTCAATTACATCTAAAAGTATAGTTCCAAATGTACCCACTAACGCTTCAGTTACTTTGTCATTAGACCGAGGAATAGTGGAACACAAGCATTGTCATGGTTACCAACGTTAAACGCATTGTTTCGAATACTCGTGAACAATCGGCGAAAGTTTGGTTAGGAAATAATAATAACGCAAGTTACTTTGTCATTAGACCGAGGAATAGTGGAACACAAGCATTGTCATGGTTACCAACGTTAAACGCATTGTTTCGAATACTCGTGAACAATCGGCGAAAGTTTGGTTAGGAAATAATAATAACGCAGTAGGGAAGCAAGTTACCGCTACACTGCACTGAAAAGATTCGCAATTCATTTGGTTGTCGTAGCTCTCGCGCTTTCCTCGGCTTTGCGAAACGGTAATAGAGCGTGGATCTGTTTAGTTGTAGCGATAGCGAAAGCGAAGGAGAAAGCGAAACCGGTCGGTAAAGCGGCAATTGAGATCTTCTGAATGAACAACCGTCAACGATGAAACAGGGAATGTAAATGTCATTAATTTCAATCGTAATCGTTAATGAACTTATANATATTTCATTACCTGCTTTCTTTTTTTCCCTCCTCTCTCTCTCTCTCTCTCTCTCTCTCCCACGTCTCTGATTCCACATCGTTAGCTCGCGTTTGCGCGCTCGTCAATGCTCCTCTTATCCCTCGGACTTTTTATCGGCCGATAAGGCCAATCTCGGATTGTATCGGCGATTACGGCGAAAAAAGGAAATAGAGCGACGGCTGTGGAAGGCCGCTTCTCGCCGATCGAAATTTGCCGGCGAGGAGCCAGCGGCCCGTTCTCCACGACGGCAACGACCTCCTCGGTGACATCGATAGATGGATTTGATAGGCGCGAACGAGTAATGAGATTTCGTTTCGAAACAAGGAAACGACAAGCCATTCTTCGCCTCTGATAATAATCTCTGGTTTGGAGAACGTGTTATCGTTCTGTTTGCAAAATGAAGATTTCATCTTCGTTTGAGGTGAAATAAAGCTCCATAGTAAGCTCCAAGTTTCGATTAACTCGACGATTTTTAAAAAAAAAAAGTGTAGAAAAATTATACACGTGTATTTTTCTATCGATTAATAAATTCGAAACTATTAAAATTTAAATATGGCTGAGAATTCAAATAACTTTACACGTTGTTGTGATTTTTAAAGCAATCTTATCCTGACTGGAAACATATCCTGAATTTATATCGTTTTTTTATTCCATTGTAGATCATATTTCGTTTCAGGTGACATACCCGATACATTTTATTCAATCTTTCTTTTGAATCATTTCTTAAACTATTTAATTAAATTAAATTAAAATAGTATAATAAAGTAGAATAGCATGCAACTCTACTTACCATTTGATGCTTTTTTTAATAATGTTGCTAACAATCCTCTGAGATTTTCTAGTAGGTAAAGCAAGAACGTCGTTGCTCCTCTTTTTCCTGGTCCTCTTCTCTCTTATGTTCTTCTTTTCCTGTTGAGGAATTTCTTCTTCGTTTGCCACCAATTCTTTGGTTTTAGCCGAATTGTGAACCCATTCTGCCACATGATCCTGAACTTTTCGATCAGTCGATAACGTAGACTCTGCTCTCAGTTCTTCTTCGTTAATAAGTTCGCTAACAGTCGTAGGAGGCCCTACTATTCCAACTTCCATGTGTTCTACAATCTCTACGGATTGTTTGGTTTCAGAGTTCCTTCTAGATGATACAGATTCGTTTATTACAAGAACATCCGTATCATCATTCACAGTTTCTATCCCATCATCTTTCTCTGACTCTTTGTCTGTTTTTTCTTTAGTTTCTTCGTTGCCACTTTTATTCTCTTGGCTTAAACTTTTAGATTCCGTAGCAATCTGCTGCACTTCCGTTGAACTTAGATTTTCATGTACCACCTTTAATATTTCATTCAGTGTTTCCTCTTCTTCCGAAATTGTATTTTTAATTTCATTAATTTTTACAGTCGAATTCTCTAATTGTTTAGGGTTTTTCTCACTGTCCACTTCCTTTAATCTTGCATTCATCGTTACATCTTCTTTTGTGTGTTTTTCATTTTCAGACGCAGCATTCTCAATTTTATTTGAGCTTTCTGAATCTAAATTTGATTCTTGATTTTCTACTTCAACAACAGCAACTACTTTCAAGTCATTCTTGTGAGAATCGCTTGCTTCGGATTTATTTTTGTTAGAAATATCCGACGTCTCGCTGTCTTCTTCTTTCTTTGCGGATGTCGTGGCATCGTTCAACACTTCTTTCTTATCTACAACTTTTATTAAATCTGTATCTTCTATTTTGCTCTCTGCCATTTTTTTTATATATTAATTTATTTTAGAGATTCATTTGCAATATTTAAACATGCGTAAATATTTAGATAATGACAAATTTTTAAGGTATGTCAAATTCACTGTTATCATGTTACCATATGAGTATATACCGACAAATTGGTCTACAAACTTTCCCTTTCAAGCAATATATTATCCATTTGCGTGTTTCAATTGCGTTCTGTAAAAAAATATAATACATTAGTATTACCACTCGATTAAATACATAAAAAATAATTTACATTTTATATTTTTTACATAACAGCTTTTATCGACTGATCGTCGGTAAGAGCGGTTACGCAAATGGAGATTTACTTAAAATTTTGAGGTTAGAATGGTATAGCATCTGAGAAAACATTGTAACATCCGAGATATCAATGTATTTAGAATATCGGTACTCTATAATTATCTTCATGCTTAGATCTTTGTTCATGGTTCAGAATGATGTAAAAGTTTTGAGTATTGAGTTACTCAATAACATTGAACCTTGTAATGATTAACTATTGGTGTTTGGACAAATAATTTTCTGCACAAATGATGTCCCAATATTTGTATCACCATTTCTTCTTGCAGAAACGAAATTTTCTGACAACTTTATGAACGGCAGAATTGTAAATTACATCAAAATGCAACTCTAATTTATTTATATGCCATCTTTATCTCATCGCGAAAGGTTATAATAGTTGTATTTAAGATATTGTAAATTACCTTCTGTCATACGATTTTTCACTTTATATCAACGAATGCACTTTATATTCACAACATTAAATGCACTTGAGAATAAATTGTGACATTTGTTTGACTCGAAAGTTACTTAATGACACTAACAGAGTATAACATTATTGGCCGACACGTTCATAACCTCACTTATTTTCGCCTCTCTAACAGTATGATTGCGACAGTGGGCCGAAAGTGCACAGGAACGAAAGAATGATGACAAATGACAATCTTGAATATATCTCGAGTATTAAAATAGGGGGGAAGCAAAGAGAAAAGGCACAAAAAATACTGCACACTGAAAAAAGTATGAAGTCACAGGGACGTGTCAAGTCAAGCCTGTTGTATCTGTGTTTTCCTTTTTTCGTCTTTCTCTCTCCCTGTTCCTCTGTTGTGAAAAGTACTCTTAGTTTTACATTATGGCTGACGGTCACGGAAACAATCCGATCAAGACAATATGCCAATGTACTTAAAAGAAGTTTCCACAGTACCGGAGTAAAACGAGAACACGACCCCGTGGTACGTAAGGCTAGTGACCTCTACCTCTTTGAAGTATGCGTTTATGTGTGTATGCATGTATTTCTGTGCGTCATACATTATAGTAAACCCGACGTGCTTATTCTGATTTACCTACTATTACACGCGTGTTGAACGTTCGCGATTTAAATACTCGTACGATCGTGCTCTTTGCTCGGAAGAACGTCACGAAATAGCTTAAATCAATCATTGTACATACTGGTGTATTTGCGTCGCATTATGTAGCATTTCGTGCTGAGTGCATCTTCGCGGATTTTTTTGTTCCGACCAATCAAACGCGTTTGCACGTTTCTTTGACAGCGACGCCTTTCGCGAAGGGTGAATGTGATATTAATTGTCACGGTACTCGACGCGAGTTAATGACACAATTTTTCTATCGAAAACACTGGGAAACGATTCACACGATAGAAAAATTCTACGTTCTCGCGTGGCACACTATACTCAGACTATTTTTCGTTTGTGGCCAAGCCGCGCGCGCGTGTTCCCAACAAAATGGCGGCTCTACGATATATAGCACATATTCTTGTTATTCGCATTTTTTTGCATCGTACGTTCACTTTTGTACTTGAACATCGTTGTTACTTACAAATATGTATTACGGTGGGCGTATTGTAACATAGTTTTAGAAATTTACCACTTAACTTGTTTTGGAGAACTACAAGTAATTTAAGAGACCCAATAATCAATCTCTCGATAACACGTGTGATAGTGGCGCCAATTTTAAATTCCATAAGGTAAAATGTACCTTGC
>NIPQ01090450.1:0-10362 GCA_002806875.1 Lepidotrigona ventralis hoosana
ACAAGTGAATTGTCTTTTTGCATATTTTCCACCTACGCCATTGTAAAAAAAATGATAATTCCTTGGAACGCAAAGAGTTTAAAAGTTTGTTCGACGAAGGTTTGTTTTTGCATTAGAAGTAAGGCTGGGAAACTAATGATTAATTGTATGAAAATATTAATTTATTTCTTTGTAACAAACAGCAAATGCGTTCAGTTTTCTGTTAAAACGTACATACTGTCTGCTTCGTAGAGTTTGTTTTATTTAAAACAAATTTTGTATAAAGAAGATAATGTTTATTCGGAACAATTGTTGTAGAACAACTACAGCTGTGGTTTTTTGGCAATGGGTGAACCAGTCATTCAATGCGTTGGTTAACTATACAAACAGAAATGCCAACAGTCCTACAACCGTGTCTCAATTGGGGGTGGCATACTTCAGTGCTACTTCAGCAGCTATGATAACAGCTATAGGATGCAAATCCTTTTGGACAAAACGAGCAAACCCTCTTATGGCGGTAAATATCATATTTTAAATTCTGGACAACTAAAATTAAAACTGACATTAATGCTCTCATAACGAATTCAGATTCTGTCTTATAGACATGATCGTTCTTTCAATTATTTAATTAGATAGAATATTTGAAAAAGTTTAATCTAACGTAAAGTTTAATTATTTAATAGCGTTACGTGCCATTTGCTGCCGTGGCGGCTGCAAATTGCGTGAACATTCCCCTGATGCGACAGAACGAAATCACCAATGGAGTTGATATCAGTGATGAGAACGGCAATAAGTTAACCAAGTCAAAAGTAAGTTGTATTTAGTGCTCGTTACGGAATAAAATTATATCACTGGAGAGAAGTAAATACATGAACCATTTTAGCTCGCAGCAGTTAAAGGCATTAGTCAAGTAGTCATCTCAAGGATCGTTATGTGCGCACCTGGCATGTGTAAGTAGATATTAAATAAAATGTATAGTACGTAAAAATAATGAAATACACAAATTCACACGATTTAGTGATCCTCCCACCAATCATGGAAAGACTAGAAAAATACGCTTGGATGCAGAAGATCAAATTTTTGCACGCACCTATACAAGTTATGTTGGTCGGTTGTTTGTAAGTAAATAAACGCATCATTCTTAATATTTATTTGTTATAATATTACAAATAGTAATATTATAGTAATTTAAATAAAAAAAAAATACTCGATATTTCAGTCTGACCTTCATGGTTCCTACAGCTTGTGCATTATTCCCACAAAACTGGTGAGTTTATATTTTGCTAATGTAAAAATTAACATGAATTAACAGTAATTAATATAATATATAGACAAGGACTTACATAGTTCACATGTGTATTTTGTATATATTTTATAGTTCAATTAAATCTAGTACTTTGGAACGTTGGGAACCTGAGAATTACGAACTCTTAAAGAAGAATTGTGAAATCAAGAAAATACCCACATACTTATACTTCAACAAAGGTTTATAATTAATGAAGGCTGTAGTCGTGGTAAAAGATCATCAATGGTGCTCTTCTTCATCGTCCTGCATAAGATAATAAGCTGATTAATAATTGAATTGAACAAATTTTCGCATACAATAAGTCATCGGGAATATTTGTAGTTTTCTGCTGGTCCAGAGGATGAAGAAAGCTTGTTCAAGAAAGAAGAACAACAGATACGACAATATTATATTACAAATTATTTTTATCCTATATAGCAATACGTTTTATTTGTAAGATTTATCATGTACCTAAGTGCTATGTATCGATGCATTTTATTATTCATTATATACTTTCATCAATAATGATTAGGATCGATTCTTCTTGGAATAACATTAGTAAAAACATTAGTAACGACCTTTTTGCACGCAAAATATTTCAAACGACAATAATTTGTTTTTACTGAATGCTCGATCGTTTTACTTTAATTAAACTAGATAAACAATATTTTTTTAAGGAGCGTTTAGACGATTAATATATATTGTCAATATTTCAAGATTCTCAACATTATTGTATGTAAGAACATATATTGATCATCTGAAGAACCCTTACGAGAATATTGGCAACTTTCAATATATATATATTCAGAACTTTGACGATATATATTGATCACTTTAACACTCTATAATGATTTATACTATGTTTTGTTATATCATATATTGTTAAATCTCTGATTTTAGATGATGTCAATGTTATTAACTGTTACTACCTCCTTCAGCTGTTAACAAAAGAAAACGCTGCCATGTATATTTTAGTAAACATTACAATAAACTTGGAAACTGAATTTCAATGAATTTGTCTTATTCTGATTATAGATTATAATCGATTACATGATAGTAGTAAACCTAATAAATATAAAAAATAGTGTAATTCGATACATATATATAGAATGTAAAAAGCTATATATTTGGCCGTGAATGCGTAGGTTGAATTTGTTGCGGCATATAACCAATGCGTTCTTGAATTTCATTTTGTGGCACTTTACCACCCCACGTGGGAGGGCTGAATGTTGTTGGTGGTCTTTCTGATTCTTTTTTAGCTTCAAGAGCCTTTCTCATTGCTTCATATTCTTCCAGATCGTCTAGTCGTAAATCGAGTCTCGTCGGACTGCGTCGTATCATTTTACTAAAAAAAAGTCCAACGCATTTTCTTTTAGTAAAAAAAAAAGTCCTATCGTAAATCAATATATGTGGAATTGTCGTTAATAAATAAAAGCTAAAAACGAATAAAATCCTGTTTTCTTCAATTCTTAATACTACACAATTGTCTTTGATGTATTTATGAAATAATGTTTTATTTTCAAATATTGTTATACATTTTTAAATTTCAGTTCGGAATAATATCAGAACTATTTCAAACTTTGATAGATTTGAGAACATCTTTGTTACAATTATAAAATTAACTAAAATTTTCTATCAGATGAATTTAAAAAATAACTGATAATTATTTTACATGTCACACGTTGTATGTACAATACATATAGAATAAACTTAAATTTATTGTGCAATTATTGCTAAAAATGAAATAAAATTATGTATTATGTTAAAAATGAGATAAAATTTAAAAAACAAAGTTAATATAATCATAAAAACTGGCTTGATAGAAAGGAATATTTAAAGTTTAAATCGGAAGATATGTTTCATTGAAAAAACAAAAATGTGAAATACATATATTGTACACGGGGCACAGAATCACATAAACACACCTCTGAACGTTAGGTTAAGATGGCGGATTACGAGGAATAGATAACTGGCCAGTAATATACTGAAATAAATAACACTTTTAAGAATGCATTAATTACTGGGCCATTTATAATCGTGAAAATGATATTTTTCCTACGACATTTCATACGAATCGTTCATAGATTCGCATCATTTACACTACTAACATGAAAATGTGGGTACAACAAGGGATTTGGCCGCCGTAAACACGCTTCCGATCGAGTGCTACAATTTTCGTTAATTTTGCCACGGCGGCAAGCACTCATCTTTAATAAATTGTAAATAATTGTAAATTAAGCACCAGGCAACGAAGCGCCAGCACGAAAGGATGCTTTACTTGGAAGATTATGTCGAAAGTACGTAAAAACGAGGCACGCTCTGCTTACCCAGCTTCTCAAGAAAGTTACTAACTTTTCCGAATATACTCTCTTGCACAAACATCAGAAATGTTTCTTAAAGCGAATATCTCAATAGATATTGCGTTATTATGTATAATCGTTTAAATGTTGCCTTTTATTTCACTATTCGAATGAAATATCTCATAATAGGAGCAATTACTTGACATACTGTTCTCTGTAAATTTGAGGTTAGTTACATGTTTTCTAAATAGTGTATAGCTTCCCTACTCTATCCATTATATTTTGGAGTTAAACCTTTGCTTATAATAGATGTGAATAAAATGCGAACATTGTAATTATGATGTTAATTAGATAAATGCTGTTTATTCTCCAATATTTGACCTCTTTCATTTTGGTTTTGTTTGGTTATGTTAACCTTTTCCTTTTATGGTTTTCAGTGATCGAGCATCTACCACAAGAATTAAGAGACCGATTTACAGAAATGAGAGAAATGGACTTAGGTGTACAGAGTATGTACAATCTATCAAACAATATATATATGTTTGTTATTTATGAATTGTATTAATAAATACTCCAATTGTTACAGATTCAATGGACAGTTTAGAAAAAAAAGTAAAGATTTTCTTTGCAAATGCAAAGAAGATGAAACCTAGTGAAAAGGAAGCAGAATATGAAGTCATTAGAAGAGAGTATTACAAAACTCTGGAAGATGCCGATGAGAAAGTGCATTTAGCTAATCAGATGTATGATTTAGTAGATAGATATTTGAGAAGATTAGACCAGGAATTGCACAAATTTAAAATGGAACTAGAAGCAGATAATAAAGGTATTACCGAAATATTGGAAAAAAGGTCATTGGAACTAGATCAACCACCTACAAATAGTAGTCAAAAAGAGAATCGGTATAGCTTTACAACATCCAGTAGGTCACGAGACAATCATAGTCATTGTAAGTATTTCCTTGCTTTAATTACATTTTATTCAATGCGAAAAATAATCAGAATTTCTAATAAATTAAAAATCGTAATAAAAATTTGCGTAGCTCGAACAGAAAAAAGGAGAGATTCGAACGCGTCATCGACATCAATAGAAAAACGCTTAGCTATAGAAAAAATTTCTCCAAGTCTTCCTGAATCGCGACCGGCTTCTGCAAATTCAGGACCAATTATTGCCGCGACTAGCGTGCCATCTACTCCTACAGCAATTGCAAATTCCGTCGGTTCTGTGAGTTATAATCTCGGTCACATAGGAGCTGGTGGAAATGCTATAGCAGCTGCAGCATCGCAAGCAATTGCTGCGACGCAGCAAATGCAGCAAGGCAGACGTACTGCTAGTTTAAAAGCTAGTTACGAGGCCATCAACACTGGTGGTGTACATGCAGCCGAATTTAGTAGAGAATTAGCTGGCGCTGCCCAGACTGCTATTGCAGCTATACAACAGGAAACAACTAAAAAGCATAAAAAGTATGTATCTACTCGAAGACCTTTGCAATGTTTGTAAAAATTTTCATCTTTTCGCTTTGAGCGACTGTTATTGCTCATTTTAGGAAAGTAACAACCGCTGTCCCAAGTTCGAGTGTAGTTGCTGCCTCTGTTCAACAACCTGTATCACCTCCAGTTGCAACTACAAATAATACACAAGTCGCAGATTCAGATAATCCAGATTGGACTTATGATCCAAATGAACCAAGATATTGCATATGTAACCAAGTATCTTACGGTGACATGGTTGCGTGTGACAATTCAGATGTAAGCTAAATTTTTTTTCCTTATCTTTCCATGTTCCAAATCAAGTCAAGTCATATTTATACTTAAATATTAAATATTTTTCTCTTGTTACTGTTTTTCACAGTGTCCTTTTGAATGGTTTCATTATCCATGTGTGGGTATCACTGCACCTCCAAAGGGAAAGTGGTACTGTCCTCAATGTACATCTTCTATGAAGAGACGCGGAAGTCGGAAAAACTGATTGTGCTGTAATCAGTGCAAATATAACAAGAAAAAATTGATACTACCTCTTAGGCATTGTCCGTCAAGTACCAACTTAGTTAGGAAGCTATTAATTCTGATTTTATATGAATTTTTAAATATGTTTAAAGTTTAAGTCGTGATCTTATCTGGTCTTGATCTTGTCTCACAAAACTTGAATTTCTGTTTCTATAGCAGAAAAGGGCAGTTTTTTTACTGCATTTTGTAGACGTAACGAGAGGATCAGACAATGGAAAACAATGAATTCTGGATAAATTCGTTTTACGAGAGAATTTTTTGCATACAAGTATCGCACCACTTGTGCACCACTCTTTACTGCGACCACATTAGGTAGTTTCTACGAATTTACATTGAAAAGTAATCTTCTTCTCTGGTAATACGTAATTTATGGACTGAATGCCAGAAGTGATTTTCATTGTGAATTTTTCAAAATTTATGTCTTTAATTTTCGCAATATCGATCAATCTTCGTATATTTACGTCCTCATGTTAGTTCAGACGTGCTTAGTATCTCGCTGAATTGATGACTAGGCGAGCAATAACATTTTAAGTGTTCTACGCTTTTGAGAGAGAGAGAGACAAACAAGAAAGCGTGAAAAGCAAAGAGAAAGAATGTATGTGTGTATGCGTGCGTATATGCGAGAGAGAGAGAGAGAGAGAACCGACGATAAATTGTGAGAATACTACTTTCAAATTGAAGGAATGTAGCAATTTGATGTATAAATAAAGCGAATGATGCAGACTTATTATTTATATTACCATCATTCATAAAAATATTTCTTCTCATTTCCTTTAATTAATTATAATCAATATCTCTTATTTGAATACGTCTTATTCTAAAATTACTCTTGTGTTGTGAAAGTAGTTCATCGATTCATTGGAACATTTTATTTTTAAAGCAATTCGAATATCTTATCGTTTCTGGGTCATTTCCAGCATTAACTCGGTCCAATTAACTAGCGATTTAGTTGATCATTAATTAAACGCAAATACATGTTCAACTTAATCTTCAGAAAGCGTTAATATGAAATAATTTGATTTTCACGCTAATAAATCGAAATATAGTTGTTAGTCATAATTCGCACATTTGTAAGTTTACTATGAAAATTTTTATTATGTTTCAAAATATCGTTAGAACCGGAATATAAAAAAGAAAATTAAAGGGAAAAACCAATGTAATTATGATATGAATCATAGAACCAGATACTGGGAACCAGTAATTATTGTTGACCTTCTTCATCTCGGAGAAAATTTAATTTTGCCTCTTGTTCCACTTTGAACATTTTATTATAAAAAGTGAGTAACACTGCGACATTCCATGTCATACGTAAATGAAGGTGTAATTATGATCGGAAGCAATTTACGGCAAATTATTTCGCAATTTACGTGCAAAAGACTATTGCTTCTCTATCTGTGAAAGATCGCACATTATTTTCGTTCCAAAAGAATGTACGAGTTAATGTGCTTTTGTAAAAGAGTTGCAAGGTGTCGTCGTTGTATATAAATCGGAGGCTTGTCGGCTGAAAACCTTGGTCTTCTTCAACTCCGCGCGTCTTCATTCGTATGCACAGAGAAAATTATTTTCTGATATTCAATCATGTCACGTATACTATTTGCAGTCTTCTTCATCGCAAGCACTTTGAGAAATCCCGTACAAAGTGCGATATCTTTTGACAGTGCCACAACTATGTCATCAAGTACGTAAAAAATTTTTGAAAAAATTGAGAAATTTAAATCATTTTTAACCCTCTTCGCGGTAAAAAAAAAAAAATATTTCAATTACTGATCTCACCGTAAATTTCTTTTAAAAATTTTACTTCTGATTTTAGTATAATACTTGCAAAATAAAAATAAAATATCACTAAAATGTATTTCCGATTGTTTCTGAATTTAATTTTGAAATTTTGAAAAATTACTTCTGGAAAGAATCTGCTTGAGTTGAGTATTTTGTTACAAAAAAAATATTTCAATTACTGATCTCACCGTAAATTTCTTTTAAAAATTTTACTTCTGATTTTAGTATAATACTTGCAAAATAAAAATAAAATATCACTAAAATGTATTTCCGATTGTTTCTGAATTTAATTTTGAAATTTTGAAAAATTACTTCTGGAAAGAATCTGCTTGAGTTGAGTATTTTGTTACAAAAAAAATATTTCAATTACTGATTTCACCGTAAATTTCTTTTAAAAATTTTACTTCTGATTTTAGTATAATACTTGCAAAATAAAAATAAAATATCACTAAAATGTATTTCCGATTGTTTCTGAATTTAATTTTGAAATTTTGAAAAATTACTTCTGGAAAGAATCTGCTTGAGTTGAGTATTTTGTTACAAAAAAAATATTTCAATTACTGATTTCACCGTAAATTTCTTTTAAAAATTTTACTTCTGATTTTAGTATAATACTTGCAAAATAAAAATAAAATATCACTAAAATGTATTTCCGATTGTTTCTGAATTTAATTTTGAAATTTTGAAAAATTAATAAAAATTTTACTTCTGATTTTAGTATAATACTTGCAAAATAAAAATAAAATATCACTAAAATGTATTTCCGATTGTTTCTGAATTTAATTTTGAAATTTTGAAAAATTACTTCTGGAAAGAATCTGTTTGAGTTGAGTATCTTGTTACAAACTTTTAAATATTTTATATTTAAGGTCAAAGCGGCGCTATGATTAACAGCAATTCATGTTGTGTTTCAAAGGACAACTGTCCATATACGAATACCAATACGAATACCAATACGAACACCAATACGGGAATCGATATTCGAATTGTTAATAATGTATGTATAAATAATTTACTTAACACTTTAGTAATTTTTTCAAAAAATACATTGTTTTATTTCTAATTATTTGAGGTTTCGAACTGTTCCGCTGGACAAGTATATTGCTGTTCGGAACATCTGATCGACTATGGTAGTTGTGGTATCAGAAAAATTCCGGAGTCTGCACATCCTCAAGGTCAAGCCAGTTATGGTGCATATCCTTGGCAAGCTTTACTTTTAACAACTAACAATGTTTATGTTGGTTCAGGCGTACTTATTACTCCAAATCATGTGTTAACTGTCGCTCACAAAGTAGCATCTTACACGTAAATAATTATATTATACTTTATTTTAATTATATTATATTATATTTTATATTTTACTTTAATTCCCAAAAATATGGATATTATTTATTCGTCTTTATTTCTTTTATATTTTGCTTTTGAATAAGATCAATTAAGTGAAAACAAATATATATCTTTTGTAGAAATAGCGGGCTTAAAGTGAAACTGGGGGAGTGGGATGTGCAATCCTCTACTGAGGCTTATCCAGAGAAAGAATATTCAATTAAAAAAATATCTATACACTCTGGATATAATTCTGCCAATCTTCAAAACGATATAGCAATACTAGTTTTGAGCGGTACTGTTCCAGTTGCAAACAGTCTCAACATAAACACTGCGTGTCTCCCAACAGGATTACCCGCAGCTTCTACAAGGTAAGCAGGAAATTTACATTGAAATTTACATTGAACGTGTGTGAGTTTTTATTCAATTATCATAACTTTATATATTTTTTTGTGTATTCTTTAAGATGTTGGGTATCAGGTTGGGGAAAGGATGCATTTGGCACAAATGGCAAATATCAAAGTATAATGAAAGAAGTAGATGTACCAATTATTGATCAATCAACCTGCGAAAGTGCTCTCCAAAAAACTAGACTTGGCCAATTCTTTACGCTAAATAAAAGCAGTTTCATATGTGCAGGAGGGGAACAAGGAAAAGATGCATGTACAGTGAGTGTTACGATGTTAAAATTTGATTCTTAGTTATTGTTTATATTATTTAGATAATGATATAAATTTTATAAATTTCTTTTACTTGTATTTTATTAGCACTTATTTTGATTAAAATTCTCTTAGGGTGATGGTGGTTCGCCATTGGTATGTCAATCTGGTAACCAGTGGCAGGTGGTTGGATTGGTTACATGGGGTATTGGTTGTGCAACTAGTAATGTTCCTGGTGTATATGTTAATGTATATAATTATATTCCATGGATTACACAACAAATAAGTCAGACTAAATGATTATACGAAGTATATACAAAGTAATATACAACGGTTATTTAAAACGACAAAACGAAAACCATAAAAACGACATAGTAAAAAACCATTGGTGAGGTGGGGAACCACCTCTAAACTACAAATAAAACGATCGAAGTTGGTCAGGTAATGAATGCGTCAAAAATATGAAACCCATTACAGTGTTAAAGTCTTCTTCGATTGATTCTATAATTTGTACCTGATACAAATTTAAGAAACTGAAGAAGATTGATAAAATCTGTAAAATATAATCATTACTTGCAGTTGGATGAAACATTATTACATTACAGTGTTAAAGTCTTCTTCGATTGATTCTATAATTTGTACCTGATACAAATTTAAGAAACTGAAGAAGATTGATAAAATCTGTAAAATATAATCATTACTTGCAGTTGGATGAAACATTATTGTTACAACAATTGTTATAACAATTGTTATAACAATTGTTGTAACAATTTTTTCCACTTACAAGTTACTTAGTCACTTTTTTCATTCATATTTCATCTTTCTAAATCTTTAGTGTATATCTCTGTATATTTTCTGTAACTAATATTCTCTGTAAGTTAATATCTGAAACAAACTTATATACTGAATTAGTGTTATAAATAAATAAAAAAACAAAATAAAAAGATCTGCAATGAAGACATATTATTACATACACAAAAAAAACCAGAGATTTACTATCGAGATTTATGTATTTTATTATTTTCTATTAT
>NIPQ01090451.1:0-65156 GCA_002806875.1 Lepidotrigona ventralis hoosana
TCCATGTTACAGACCGGTTCTTCAAACAAATTACACAAGAAAAAAGGTGTTACAAAACTTCTAATCGTGCAATCTTCCTCAACAACGACACGCCAGACCGTTCAATTTCTTCGAGGTGCGGCGTCATCCTTTCGAGACACCCTGTACGTCGTGGAATTCAAATCTGACCTGTCAGTATGCGAATCGCATAGCCGAGAGTGACGCGCATGAACGTAACGATGTGGGTGTATATTGACGTTGCCACACGGCTCTCTACGGCGGGAAAAAGGCGAGGGAGAAAAAAGAGGAGAGGAGCGTTTCTGTAGCGTGTAACCCGGTGGAACGTGGGATCGGTAGGGCATCGTCGAGGGTTTTGATTTTATTTGCGCGCACGTCGCCACCCAACCCTCTCTTGTTCCCGTGGATCGCACGAACGAAATTCCGTGTCGGTGTGGCGAAAGCTTGCCGCGTGCGCCTCTGCCCACTGCTTCTTCTTTCTCGTCATTTCTGTCGTTTTATTTAGTCCTCTGGCCCTGTCCCGTTTGTCCGTCCGCTCTTCTCTCCTCTTTCGTTCCCTCCCGTGCCTCTGATTTTGGCCTCGTTAACCACCGTAGGTTGGCTACCGTGCGTGGCGGATAATGAATTCCGGTCCGCGATGATTTCCCGTAGAATCTTGCCTGAAATCCTTTCTATAGGACCTGACTCTTCGCAGTGTACGAGAATATACGCTTCTCCACTTCACTCGTTTGCGCGAAGTAAACGTATTGTGACGTTCAGCGAATGGACGCGAACATCATTGGTTTAAGCACATTGAGCCGAAGGGGGTGTTAATGACACGTATTCTTCCTCCGAGTGAATTTCAAACGTGCAATGGTTAGAACTGTCTAAAAAAAACTGCAGGTAAAATGAAATTTAAATCGTACTTATCGTTCGATCAAATTTTGGACGAATTATCGAATTATCGAAAATGTAATTTTATCGTGGCTTGTGGTCGTTCGATCAATGTTCTTTGAGAAGATGTGGCTACCTTTGCGATGCTAAAGTATGTTTTAATCTCTTTTGAATTTATACTTAAATTTATGCCAGGGCCAATTTACCAATTGTCTTGATTTAAAGAAATTATTATTTGCAGGGAACAAGAATTGGAATAGTTGAAGCAAAAATTATCAAAAAGAAAGAAGCTTCAATATAGAATTCTGTTATGGAAGTAAATCCCTGATAACAGAAGATTACTAACATCGACACCAAGGAATGATGACAGAAGGGAGTTAAAAGGATATGACTAAGCTAATTTAGTAATAATTTAATGATACTTAAAGTTGAGAGTTACCAAGTTAACCTTACACAGATTGTGATCATAAATTGTCCAGAAAATTAAATGGAAATTTAATGCTAAACGACATTCTATTAATATAACACCCAATGTCTCTGATCAAGCGATTTGAATGTCCGCTTACTTTGTACTTTGCTGTTAAAGAGTTTATGAAGTTTTTAATCCGATGGACTGTCGTCTTCTTCGTGAAGTTCGACCTTCTTTCCAGTTATAATCTTCAGAGCTTTGAATTAATTGAAGCTTCTCCTTGGAGTATCTGAGAACATTTCGCCACGATTGCGAGTCGTAAATTAAGATCAGATTTTATAAATATCGATTCTAAGATTCTATGATTTATTCTGCAACTGACAGACGTAGAATCGCTAATGATTAAATCATTTTGGGAATACGATC
Source organism: Lepidotrigona ventralis hoosana (assembly GCA_002806875.1). Classification (NCBI taxonomy): domain Eukaryota; kingdom Metazoa; phylum Arthropoda; class Insecta; order Hymenoptera; family Apidae; genus Lepidotrigona; species Lepidotrigona ventralis. The sequence continues at coordinate 1,706 of NIPQ01090451.1, forward strand.
ATTGATAGATACTCTTTTGTATACTAAATGTGTTGAATCGAATTAGAATTTATGTATGTTCAAGACATGTTAGAGAAAGATCTACGTCTATCTAGCCCTTCAAGTTTTCAAGCTTAATCAAAGCCAACGACATCCTTCCACAGAATTAATTAGCTAGCCACTTTATGTAACGTGACCATGAATATATTTATCATCTCCCTTCGCTTAGTTTTCTTTTTTTTTTCATATTTTTTCGCGTCTGATGTCAATGCCAGTGTATAATATAAGAGACACATTATCAAATCATGCACCTGTATATTAACATCAATAACAATGACTGATAAAAGCGAACAAAGAACAAGAAAAGGCCAACTATCGGAATTTTATCTGTCTCAAAGAATAGCTTGCTCGCTTGGAGTTTAAACAGTAGCCGACCTGGAAATGGCATAATTTCTGTTACGAATAAATTACGGTTGACGACACAACACGCGTGACTATCATACTTCTGACCAACGGTGACAAGCCTCGTAATGAGGACGTCGCTATCCTCGGTCTAAGAACTCAACACCATTTCGACTAACTGATCTCTTTCTGTAGAATTAACGGCGGCCTTGGCGAGAATGGAAGAAGCTGGCCCTGTGCGAAAGGAACGGCTCTCTAACGCTGACATAATCGTCTGAATCACCAATTAAGATCAATTAGATCGGCGTTGCCGGTTGGCTAACGCACGTTCTCCTCGAGTAACGCGTTCGTTTCACGAACTTGGGCTGCTGGTTATTACACGTCGAGTCACGTTCTCGCGCTATTTCGTCGCGTGTCTCCGTCTTTTGCCTCGTTGCTCGCGACAGCAAGAAAAAGCCGAACGTATACGACTTGCCGGGAAGGAATAGGGAAGAACCATTTATCATTGGAGCACCTGGGAAGAAAAAGCTGCGATGTATTTAAATTACAAATATCGAACAACTCGTTTGTGGGAGCAACACACGTGAAAAATATGGCTATTGACAAAAATATGGCTTCTTCTCGTCGAACGAGAAGGGAGACAGAAATTCCTCCCCCGAGAAAATAACAATTTTATAATATTATTTCGATGAAGCGTTTAGCTAATTCGACGGAAGGAGGACGTATCAATTTCAAACGGATGTCGTATTGAACCTTCTGTCATAGAACAAGATTGAACGACACGATTCTGAAAAGAAGAGAAGCAAGGGGGGAAACGAGCACGAGCATCCCTGTCAAATTATTTGCAAGGGAGAGTAATCGATCAGTATCTTGATCAATGTTATTTCTTATTTCTTTCATTGGGTATTATTATTTTTTTATTCGAATAAACAACTGTATCCCATGATTCTATGTAATACGCAGTCTCGAAACAGTGTTATTTAGCATTAACACTAAACGTACCGGCATTTTACATATATCTATCTTACCATAAGGGGTCAAATGAGCGAATAATCAGATAATATAAGAATTTACAAAAAGTCAGATCAGCGAAAGAAATACGATTTTAAAGTAAATTTTGAAAAGGGGCCATTTGACCCCGCTTGGTACGTTTAGTGTTAAACATATGCGTTTTTCTGGTCTTCCCTTTCGCATCCATAATTTATTAAGTTTGATAAAAAGTCCTAGTTTTGCTAATTTGTTTTCTTGTACATTATCATGTATAAATAATTGGACAGTACGATCCCACTGAGAGCTTGGTATTTTTGTTACGTTTCAATAGTTAATCGACGAATGTTTACTGTTATTTTTCTGCATTTTCAACTTCCATATACATAAAAAAAATTTTACAAAACGTTTCGAATTTTCTTAAGCGACGAAAATTTTAAAACAGGAAACAAACGCGAGACACACGGTGGGGAGCGTGAAAAATTATTTATCTGGTGGCGGTTACGCAGCGGACATTGATAAAAAGGCAGTTGCGCAAAGTGGTTCGTGGAAATGCTGAAGAGAGGAAGAACGATTAAACAGGATCCGTGGAAAAGGAAAAAAAGATTATTTCTCGACAACAGCGTGGAAAAGATAAGGCTTCATCACACTCCAAGATACTTCTCCTTTTTCACCAAGAAATGAACACGCTTGAACTACCACGATGATTCGAAGTATCCGTTTATTCCTTCGAGAATTCATACCTGTCCAACGTCTATAATTAATCAGAGATTAGCCGGGCAGTTTCAAATTATTCGAATTATTTTCAAGAGGTTTTCGGGCAGCTTGCCTCGCGAGCTCGTTGATGCAAGAGTACGATGGCCTCTTCGGTATTCGTAGAATGCGCACAATCCATCCCTTAATCCGGTTGAATGTAATTAACCGATGCAAGTTGCGCAACCAGCACTCCGATGCAGCCGCGGGTTGGTCACCCCCCCCCTCCCCGCATAATCTTGCGAAAACGTAGAAACAAATTTAATTAATATCGCCCGCATACGCGTGCATATGGCTGCCGTCCATTAATTATGCCGTTTAATAAGGCAAGATTAATCGCGTTTGCTCGGTCGATGTAGGAAACAAATTTCAGACGCACCTGACAAAATCGTGGCGTGACGGCGAGTGCGGCGCGTAAGTTCATACATTAGGTTGAGCGAAGAAAATTGAAATGAAAATTCTGAAACGAAATTCTGATACTCTTTCCTTACATTTCGCTGATCTGACACCATCGGGAAATGATCAGATGTGTTACATGGTTTTAATAGAATAAAACGATGGCTTCGACAATCGACGATTGTATAAATACTCGTTTGTGTTATTACAATGGCGAATATATTTTCAATTATATATTCACTTAAACCTCTCTGCTCTTCGTTTTCGGCTGATACTTTTTTTTTTATCGTTAACAAATTTCTCGAAGAAGATATTTCATATGTATATATATATATATTGGTACGGCTTAGTGTAATTGCGGCAAAATTGAGAAAAACTGAATTATGTACAGCTTATCTAAACAATATTAGTTTGATAATAGGTATAAGAAATAATGTTACTTAATGTATGAAATGTTAGAAATTAATGAAAAATTATCGAAAAACAAAAGATGTATACAACTAATAAAGAATCTGACAAGCTTTATTATTTATTATCTTTTTTGTTATGATCCCTAGATTATAAAAAATACAGATATAGATTTCCAATATTTAGTTTTAATTCTTAATTTTACTCCCATGCTTTTCACAAATAGAGTATTCTAAATAGATATATATATAATATAGATATATATAAAATAATTCTAGAGAATCGAAGGAAAACAGCAAAGTCAAGTGTGTTCCATTCGAATCGTACAAAATCGACGTAATTCCCAGCCTTTTGCAAAAGGAAACTACATGAACCACGACGATTCTCACGCAGTGTGCATCTCATGGGAGACATAAGGAGAAAAAAGTACGGTTGACCGCGGAAAAACGCGGTTAACAACAAACGAGAGAGGTTTCTGAGACGAAAATGCCGAGCATTTCTCAGAGGGTTGAAACGGAGAGCGCAGAGTGTACGAAAAACATCGGTAGAAGTGGCATCAACAGGTTCGGGGTGGAAGTTTCCGGAAGCGCACGGCAATTGTGGTTGAGACTCGCGTGAAATGTTCTGCAACTCTCTCGAGGCGTTCGCATTGGTTGTTCCCTCGCGCTGATACCAGGTCCAAAGCTTAGCTTGCTTTTAATTAATCCACCGATGACATTTCGCTAGAGAAAATCGCAATTACCAACTTGGAGGGCCGTGTCTCCGCAAACTTCTGGTCGAGCGATTTATCACTTTGAAGATCGAATATGCTTTCGCTGTTCCTGAACACCAGATGTTTATATTATTTTATTATTGAAACGAGCGTTCCTAATCAATCGAAGTCAAATCGCGTTAAATCGTTCAATAATCGATAAAACAGTATTTCACAAAATTAACGAATTTTATGAACATTCATAATAAAGAAAGGTTCAATATTAATAATATTTACACAATGTATATGTTACTTATATCTTTCAAAAATATCAGGATTTCCTTTTCTCTATGTCGTAGTGTCAAAACCATTCAACAACAGGGATGAAACGAAAAAGGGACAATCGTGAATCGTTTTCGACACAACGAATAAATGTAACTTTCAATTGACGAAATTCAAAATCTTAATCAGGTGAAGTTATCAAGCTATTAAGGTACAAAAAAATGGTACAAAGTACAGAACGACTATTACGTATTAAGTCACTGATCGTAAAATCGATAGTACAAATTCGCGACAACGGGAATCTTGGCCCGGCGCGAAACGATAAAACGTCGCGTTTATTATTCATTAGAATTTTATTGTTCGATCGTCGCCGATGGTGCCGCGGATGGGGAATTAAAACTACGTCCGCAGCCAGGAATAGGTAATTCCCAGCCGTTTTAACGACACCGTTAATCCTGACGATGCCGAGAGGTAAAATGCGGACGCAAAGGAAACCAAGGCGAAGCGTAAATTTTCGCAATAAACTAATCAAGGATGAACATTAAGGGATGAAATTTGGTCATGCACGAACTCTCATATTTCTGTTTTTATTTAGCACACGTCCCGTTTAACCAAATGGAGAAATCGATTACAGATTCAAGCACATGTGATTCTCACCATAGAAATGATGACCGTCAAGAAGAAATGAAACAATTGCGTTTCGGTGAAAAAAATGATCGGCGATATCGTACACAGCAGAATTAGGTCAAATTTTAGTCAATAATAAAATGAACTCTTGTTGGTTAAATTATTGATTAGCCAGGATATTTTCGTATCACCATTAGCGTTGCGCTACTAATTTTTAATTAATAATTTATAACACTCGACTCGAACAATGTATTTCAGATGAATGACGTGAATTATTGAACGAAATAATTTATTTAACTGTTCAATCGTAATAAAAAAGTGTGAAAGTTATTAAATAATGTTTAGAAATGTTATATAGAAATAAAATTGGCAAGTTCTATTGTATTAACATTCATATAGTATCGTTAAGTTATAATTATAATAGTGTATATTAGATTACTGAAATTTCGGAAATTTAATTGAATTGAAAATTCACGGTGGTTTAATTCCAAATTTTTATGGTTCACAATGACTCAGTAATATCAATTAACCCTGATGGATACTGAATCCATCCAACAATAATGATTAATTATTATGTAATAATGATTAATGATTAATTATAAAATTTTAATATAAATTCGATACTTGGAAAAATGCAACATATGGATTTGTTTGAGCCAATATCTGCCCTGCACGTTACTAAAACCATCCGTAAAATTAAACTGTGTGCATATTCAATTAAAATATTACACCACATTGAATTAAAAATTATTATATATAAATAAATACCGTCATCAAACAATTTGTTCAGAAATTCCATTTATCACGGATCGATTTTGTCCTTGGTAGTTCACGTTCCCTCCCTTTTGAAATTGTAAAAAATGCGAGAATTATTTTCAATAATAAATGTAATAAATGAAATTTCCTGTAAATGAATAAAATTCCCCGTGATATAGCATATTGAATTAAAATTCAAAGCAAATGAATAAATATCGTTGTGAGGTAAACATTGGGAAATTCGAGGGGTCGCTTCTCACTCTATGAAATTATTTTAATGTTCATGCCTACGTCTGATTGCATTCTTTATACAAATAAATCTGAGAATCGCGGCACTGCGTTTATCGCGATGCAATCGTAATAAACAGCTGCCTTGCCGGCGAAATTAAAACCGAGCCATACTCATAAACCAGGCTGTTTCATAAGCGCTCACATGCGACACACGTGAAGTAACCTTTTTTCACGTGTTTTCGCATGTTCGCATTTAGTCTCTCTTTCCCTTCCTCTCTTTCCCTCCGCTCTTTGTCTTTTTTATTCGTTGCATCCCCATCTGAAAATACGTACGAGCTTTAATAACAGCTGCCAAAAAAGTTCAAAAGGACGTGATTGCAGAGAATCGGGGAAAAACCTTTTTTTTCTTTAACATATCGACGCGAAACGTTTGCACGTTTCATAGAACAGAATATATTTAATCCTCGTAAAAATATTTTAAGCCACGATAAAAGTGCAATGAAAGCACTTATTTGGTTTTATTTTAAGTTACTTATCACCGGCTTGGCCATTCTAAAATATTTAATAATATTAAGAACACCGATTCGTGGCAATCATCCGTGTTAAAGAACAAACATCTTCTTGCACATTAAATGTAACGAAAAAATATGATCGTTTTATCCAAGATTTCACGTAAACACGTATTGTGCGGAAACGAGAACAAGAATAGAACGAAACAACACTCCCGATGCTCGCTATTGTTCTCAGTAATCCATTTCCGGAACGGCCAAAGTCTCTTGACCATGAACATTGAAGTCGATGACAATTTTAATAGCATCGTGCTGAACGGAAAGAATTGAAACCAAAAAGCCATCGTCTCGTTTATCGTCCCTGGTTTTTCATCCAAGATGTTTCACGATGCTGCGACTTTAAATCATCAAGTTTCAATTGAATACAATTATTATTCATCGTTTAATATATAACGTAGAGTAAAATTTTTCTCCAAATTTATTAATTAATTGAATATTAAATTACACAAGGCTTAGATATAAAGAAAAATAGACACGTATTTATATACTTTTGAATTATTGTAATTCAGATGAATCTCTTTCATTTAATCTTGACATATAATAGATATTAATAACTAATGTTATAATTACATAGCTAAAGCCTTTTAGTACATCTTCATTGTAAAAATCATTTTAAAATAATTGAACTACATGTTTTCTAACTGAAAAAGTTTATAGAAGCATCAACTGTTTATTAAAAACGAATATGAAACGTACAATACACAGAACTAACAATGTCGTTCGTAAACTGTCGATAAAAATAACTTTTAATCGAAACTTTTAATCGAATTGCTAACAATGTCCAATTGTTTATGGTAGTGTATACTAAAATAAATGTCAAATCCCATCAATCAGATGAAAAATGAATGAGAAATGAATCGTATTATTTAAAATTACAAATGTTTTGCATTTCTCCAGATTTTAAGAGTTCGCGTGCCAACAATGAATACAATGAAATTTCACAATGATATCTGTTAGAATTGATGCTACGGCATTCCACATAGCTCATCACGAATTTCATTTCGATTCCAAAAAATCCTCGTTCGCATCGCGAGCATATGCGATACGCTTATGCGAACGAGCGCGTGTTCTAATTGCGTTATTAACGTAATCAGAGCGGCGATGGCAAAACGGAACGACGATTCATCATTTCGTCGTCGTTTCCCGAATTTATCATACTTACGACCATTCATTATCCCCCCCCCCCCAATTATCCTGCGTATTCGAACGAAATTTTCGAAAGAAAATACGAATGAATATATAAATATCAAAAAAGGATATTTTCGAGCTCTTAGTTCATTTGAATAATTATAATATTTACAATAGTGGAAATGGTTTATTTGTCGTTTCATTTTGCATGTTTGAACGATTCAATGCCAGTGTCATCGATGACTGACAAAAAATTTTATGTTCACATGATGATGGATATTTAAAAATATGAACAACATGTGATGCATATACCTTGTAGAATGTGATTTTTAAAAAATGAATTATCCGTGTAATTGAACCAAATGATGGATAATTTAAACTGTCATAACTTGATGAAAAAGAAATCGTGTCATTTTAAAGCGTAAGCCTCTACTCCGAGAAATCTAAGTTCATTCATTCATTCTTTTAAAAAATAATTTTATAGCTAATGGGAAATTGAGGGTATTTTTTTCTCAAGAATTACAAAAACTGAAACGTTTCTCAAAATATTAAAACCTTTTTTTCATGATTAGATCCACGATCCCATAAAACTTGCTATATGATTTTTTTGAATTTTTGTCATTCAAGTGTATTGTATAATATTTCTGTTTTACAAAGTTATACAACATTTTATAAATCATTGATCATTTTTCACTGTTATTGATTTGGTCGTTCCCATTGCAGCTTCTTTTAACACAATCCACGTGTTAAAAGCAGCGCCAACCGAAATCGACTTCGTAATGAACGTGTTGAAAGAAAATTATGAATGAACCTGTGAAATAAATGAGTATCGAAAAAAATTTCTCGAACCTTTCTTTTTCTCGCTTAGATCAGCCACTGAAATTTATGCTATAATGCTATTCGAGTTTTTGTACAACAAATCGTTCGTCGCAGACAATCGCATGAAAATCGTGAAAACTTCATTCATCGCAGATCGATTTCGTTTCTAAGGGTTTACAACAGTCCCTTTTGACGTGCTCTCTTTTCCGCAGGTTGAAAAAAGTTAACGTAAAAAAACATCTAACGATAACCGATTCCTTTTCGATATTTTCCTATCCATCGCACCGAGTGCTCGTCTAAGGTTGCCAATGGAATCCCTGGCGAATGTGACACGAGGATCCATTAGATTCGCGAATCCTCGAGGATCGGAGCGAAAATCTGACACACAAGATGTATTCGATTACATTTCGTTTGGCTGTAAAATATCTAATATTATAAATATCCTACGTAGTTTTATGTCGTACATGTATCCACAAATATCTTATATTACTTATATGATTTCAATTTTTTAATTATCAACATTTTTTTAATTATCAACAACAAGGTTATATAGCTTCGTCAATGATAATAAGTCTCGAAATTCGATCGCGGTTATATCTCTCGTGCCGAAATGACACGCGCATTTCGGGATTCTCTGCTCACTGCGCGAAATCCAATAGAGCTTAAGTGTGATAGGTGGCTCAGAATCGAACTTTCTCTCATTCGGTTGTACACCGTAGAAGAGGATTGAAGAACTTTACTCGTAAATGTGTTTCGTTTCTATCCTTCTTCATTCTCTTCTCATGATCTTTTTTTTCTTCTCTTTCTTCTTCTTTAACCTGAAATCCCATGAAACGAACTAGGAGAAAATTTTAAGTAAAAATTCGTTGGTGGGAAATTTTGCGTCTTAGATTATGTTCGATTACATTTTCTTATACTCGTGGCGAAAAATAGAGAATATCTTCCACCTAGATCCGTTCTTCGTTCTCACGCTGTTGCGACTATCTAGCAACGTTAGCGATGCTCGGAAGTCGCGAGTGCAATTTCTACGAAGCCGTTTCACGTCGGATACATGGGTGCAAGTGCAATCCGCAATCGCAAAGGAATCCCTGGGAAGGAATTAAAGCTGACACGAAGAGCTCTCAAAATATCTACCAGCACAACGCCACCGTCGTGTTCACGATGCCACAAATAAGCGCACACGCGAATCTTCCCATGAAATTACGGAATAACGTGTAATTAGAACACTGGCATTAGAGTTACGTTTATGGTCCTGAAGAGATTTGGGCCAAGATTCAAAACGAGAAGTCTCGACGTTGCATGTTCTTGACAATGCCGATAACATTTCTTTCATTTCTCGAAGAAATTTCACTCGTGTGAAAGTAGCTCGAGAAGGATTTCATTTTGTTGCTAATTAGTCCTGCGTTGCACCATTAAAGCTGGAATCAATGTCGCGTACATCTATTATTTCCCTTGTATATACCGCTATAAGGATCCTTTGCGCCTAAATAAATCCAGCCGAGGCTCAAAGCATCGTCAGTTCATCGCCTGAATTTCAAATGAAATGCTGAAAGGTTCGAGAAGAAGGTGCGAGACAGAAACGAATCTCGAAGCATCACTCTAATTAGCGTTTCATCTCACTTGAAACGTTATCACGATTTTCTTTACTCCTTATGTCTACATTAGCATAAATTCCGTGAATTTCCCTACATTTTCCGTGATGTTTTTGCCTCTCCTTTTTTAATTCATTATACAGGATTATTTATTCTCGTGAAAATTAATCTGCCGTAATATGACACCATCAATGCAGATTGACTTTGCTGACAAATAACATTGAACGACAAATGTATTGTATTTTAATTTCTTACGATGTTAAAATAAAATTTCTTAACTACATTGTCACTAAATGCAAATTAATGATCGTCAAACTTTTACTGGATCTTCCATCATTGAGGAGAAAACTATTGATCGGAGTGAACTATAAGACCGGTATAAAATAATCTTATGAATCGCGTTCGACGCATGAATTGAAGCAAACCATCGAACGATATCACACAACGGAATTAATAAGACGTGGCTCAGAGAAATGAACGTGGAGCATGCTCTGCATATGTACATACAAGCACTTTTCCTCGTTCGTTTTCCATTTTCCGTTTTCCGGATCGCTTTCTTTTTTTTTCTCGCTTTTCCATAATGTCGAAGTGATTTTACGGGCCAGTAAAAATCCAACAGAAACGATCCTCACGGGTGCTCGGTCAACATGTTCCTGTCACAGCTGAGGAACTACTTAGCTCGGAGTACAAGCTCCTTACTTTCTTAATGAAGAACCTTTTCAAGAACAATTCTTATCGGCTCTGCAGGCTAGCTCCCAAGCTGTGCACTGTAGCTCACTTATCGAGTATAAACTCTTGCCCACGATGTAATAATGTTATTATCGCCCCTGAGAATCCAACCCATTCGGTTGACGACGGAGAGCCTCATGTATCAACCCCTTCGGTATCAGTGATTAAGACTAAGTCTGCTTCTCAATAAGATCCTTTCATACTTGAGTGGGGTCAACTAGAATACATGGGGTCGAGATAAATGTCTGTAACCCTCCTATGATTCTCGCTTTGGTAATTGGCATACTTCCTTTTTCCATATCTTCTTCATGAAAATAGTTTTTACTATAAATCTTTATTGTTCTTCCTTGATCTGAAAGCGGTTCCTTTATATATGTACATACATATGTGGATATATATAGATTGATAAAAGAAATGTCCACATGACTTCAGTTTTCATTTTATCTACTAAGATGTATCTCATTGAACATGATTTATGGATTTCACTGATAAATACTAATTAAAATCGTTATAAAAAAGATATATAAAAGATATATATCGCTCTGGAAAGGATAGAATAATTGTAAATATTAAAAGGTATCTTGTACGAAATTTATTATTCAAAAATACATTTGCATTTTATTTGCATGGTAAGATATTATACACTGCTTAAAATAATTAGAGGATCACTATTGTCTTGATGGATTAACACGTTATTCACACGATGCTGTAACAAAAATTGTCTTTAAGACATTCGTTAAAAAAGAAATGTAAATATACATGAAATATTAATAAACAATAGAAGTAATACGAAAAACGATCCTCTAATCATTTTTTATACACTGTATAACAATAAAGGACCTTTCAAATATATATAATACAATATGATTCAATAGTCAAATATTAAAATAATGTTATCTTGTTTGGTCAGAATAACATGCGAAGGAAATTACTATAAAAAAATTTCTTTAATGTGATTAATTGTAACTGTCAATTATAAAAAAACTCATTTTACACAGAATACTTGAAATATCCTGCAATTAAGTCCCCCAAAAAATCCACTTTTTATTTACATTTTACAAAGCAAGTCAAATATCACATATGTGTATATATGTATATCTATATATCACATATATCTATATATATAGAGCATGTCTGGTTTATTCGTATACATGCTGTCACTGCTTCAACTATTAAAAATACGAAAAATTGTATGGTTTCCACATATAATACTATAATCGTTTTATTGTCATTTTGCTTTCATATCGTCGATTTCATATTGAGATATGAACGTTTCCTTAAATTTTCTGGAGAATAATCAAATTATTAACGGATCAATGGTATCATTTTATTTAAAAAACTGAAGATAATCTACTCTGAAAACATTTTTTGATATTTTCGACAGTTAAGAAAATGGCAGTGTATATTAATAAACCGCATATACTATATATATTGAGTATTAACAAATGGTTCGCATAAAAATCTTTAACTTGAAAACTATGTTAATGTCATTTTAAATTTCAACAATTTTTTTCTAATCATTTCTGTTTTATTCGTTTCTTTCTAGAAAATTTGCGGAAAAAATGTATTCTAATAAATTAGCCATTTTTAGCGACATATATCTTGATCACTAATTTTGCATAACTAATATTTCTTTTGATTTTTTTTTTTTCATACAAAAAGAAAGATACATTCGATGAAGAAGAATTCTTGATTTGACACGAGATGATACATCTCTATACGAAAAATTTCTAAATCAAAAAACATTAGTGTAACTGCTTTATCTATTATTCTATTATATTGTCTATTAATTTACTGCTTTAATTTACACGAATATGTAACTTTCTATTTGAATGTTACATTATCACAGAAAATGTACTGTACAGTATTATATGATATATGTCTGTATATTTCTTACAATTGGTCGCTATTGTTTCCTTCAAATTAAGGTCTCCTTTTTAAATCATGGAGAACATAATTTTATCATTTTTGACTAGATGTTAGTCATCATTCACCAATATCTCTCGTCAATACTAAAATTTTCATAGTCAAATACATTCGAATATATTTTATATTCGAAATATCTAGAAAACAATAAAGCTTGGTTAATTTCATGACATTAACATCCGATAACCAGGCTTTATTTGTAAAAATTATTGTTTTATATAACAGTGTAAAGAATTATATTGTTAAAAACAATAAGTTTTATAAAAGTATTTAAATAATATTCCTTATAGAATATTTTCATTCAAAATTATAAATAAATCAAAATTTTAGCTCTTTTTTATATACATACCTAAATACAAGTAAAGAAATACTTTTAGGTAACAAATTGGAATTTCTGAAATTAAAATAAAATTTTAAATGCATCAGTTAAATATACATGATCCAATATAGTCACATACGTTTTCATCATTTATTCCTTTACATTGCACGTGCAAACATCTGTTGCATTCTCCATGCATTCTGATGGGCATTCTTCTTTCATTTTTATTTTTACATCACAAATTTTAGTTTTCGTCGGTGGCGGTTCATATTTACATATTACAGCGTACATATCACCACCCAATCGAAGTGCTAACCATCGATTTTTGATAACTGCTAATTTTAAGCATTCGCAAGTCATCTTTGCATGAAGATTTGTATGAAGCGTTCTGCCCATTCCTTCTAATACGATAAGATCAACTTTATGTTTCACCATTGCAAGGCATAAATCTAAGTTCAATCGGCTATTAAATATAAAACAATTTGTTAACACAATTATATATTAAATAAAACTTAAAATAATTATGTAACTATATTATGATAGTTACCTTAAATCAAGACAAGGACCAGCTTGAGCTGTCTCCATAGCAATCAAACGATTTTCTTTTAAAGCGTGTCTAATAACCTTGCATATTTTTGCTGCATCTCGTAATGTTACAACCAACTCTGGATATGTGACATCATTTAATGCTGGCATAGAATTAGCACACAGTATAACCTAAAGTAATTGTTATTTTAATTTAGTATATATATTTTAATCAAATTCGAAATGATATACGGTAACTAACTTTTGTTCCTCGTTGCAACAAATCACGTGCAAATGGTAAAATTCCCAATACTATATCAACTCCACTGTTGTCAACGAAAATAGCAGCACATTTATGAGGTGGACCAGTTTTCAATCTCTCTATCCAATCATCCAAGTCATCTTGCAACCAAGGTCTACCTAAATTTAAGAAAAATCAATTTTATTAATGATATCTCTTTTAATATGATCATAAAACTCGCAAGTATACAGCAATACCCGGTATTTTTGCTTGAGCTTCGGTAAAACCAAAATCTGTTGTTTCCATTAAAGTTGCGACAGCTTGCGCACCCCAATCAAATATATTACCACTCAGAACTCCTAGGATCAAAGCTTTTATTTTTTCTGCTCCTTCCAATTTATCAAGAGTTGTTATCCGGCTTTTTAGGTACGTTAAGGCGTCTTCATTCTCTTTTTTCTTTTGCTTATAAAATAAATATTACAAAAATTAATTTAATATATTTTTTCAAAAATCACAACATTGCCAGTGTAAGAAAAGACTTTTTCAAAACTCACATGTAAGTATGGATCAGGAAAATCGAATTCTTTCATGCAATGTTCAATAGTATCCAATAATACTCTCACAGTAAGTGTCCCATAAGCGCTATAACATAATTTAACATCACAAATAATAAAATATACAATTTTATTATTGAGCTTTACTTACAATGGTTGAAGATGTAGATAATGTAATCTGTTAATGTACTTCTCCTTCAATTTTGTTGCTCTATCTTTTGCAGTTGGACTATGTGGCTGACTATGAATAGCTCTAGCCACAAATTTATCCACTGATTCTTCAAAACACTGAAGCCAATAATCTCTAAAAAATATTAAAGATTGTTATATATATAATTATATCTAGCATCTATAATTCACCTTGCTTCTTTATCTTCAGCAAGATCAGTTGTATCAGGATTATAAGTTGCAGGGTCCTTCAAGAGTGGACAAAATGTTACAGCAGTTTCTGCTTGATCAATTTCCAATTGATCTACTTTAATTCCAAGATTAGTAGATATTGATTCTTTAAATCCTGAAGAGCCTGCATAATTTTCCAACCAACTGCATTCATCAGACTGTCCAGCACCATACAAGAAAGCTCCAATTGCACCAACGTAACCTTCATGGCGAAGGAAAAGAGGCTTTACTTTACCCTATATATTTAACAAATGTTTATGAAAAGAATCGTTTTAAGAAGAAAAATTTTGTTTTGTATCATAATTATAAAACAAAATAATGAAAAGTTAAAAACTAACATTTGACCAATATTTGATAGAACATGAAATAGTATGCATTGACAAAGGATGATTACGAAGAAAATAACCACAAAAGTAAACTTTATTCATTTTATGCACAGTTGCATATAAACTTGCTATTTGCCCAATATCATTGCTTACAGTAAGTAACAGACTTCTGGCAAGATCTGCTTCAGAAAACTTTGGTTTTCCTGAAACACAAACAAGAAATATAAAAGAAACTTATTTTTTGAGAATTCTTTACCTATTAGCTGTTTACTTTCTTACCTTCACCACTATAATAAGTAACCTTGCCAAAAGAAGATGCAATAAGGTCTCCACATAAACCTTGTGAGGAATAATCACCTCCATAAATATCTTTCACTAACATATCAACATTACGATGATCTCCTCTTTCTGCAAGTTGCAGCAATTCATCAAAGCCCTAGCAGTGTATTTTTAGTCATTTTTAAAATTTTTACTTATATATTATAGTAATATTATTCAGATATAAAAACATAATACATTAATATATATAAAAATGTATATTAAATCACAATAATACCTTTTTTTTAGTGAGCAAACAACCTAATCCCCAAAATGTTCCTCCTCCTGTAGCTGTGCCACCAACTCTCTCAAATACTTTATCAGATTCAACCTGAAAATATCACAAAAATTTTAAAAATAATGTCAACTATAATACACTAATAACTATAATAATAACTATTCTTTAAAAGTAATTAATTATTATATTTATGATTTACCTTAAGGACACTGACACCACTACCAATATTTACTAGCATATATGGAAATATATTAGGACCAGCTTTCTGAAATTTGTATTCAGGATTTCCTTGTCTTTCAAATTCAAATGCTTCGCAAGATATATTTTTTAGTAAAAAATTACAACCTTTTATTAGACAAGCAATTTCATCTTCTTTATCGACTCTAAAATAATATTTTAATTTTTTTCATTCTTATGTTTAAATGCTGAATTGTAAATGTACATTAAAATTATAAGTGTTTACAGATAATACAAGTATTTTGTCTTATATTTTTAAATACTTACATTAAACCTAATTTTTCTTGTAGCAAACCATTATATTTGTATGCTCCTCCACCAGTCACTTTAATATTTTTACCATGAAATCTTTCAACATCTACTAAGTTCTGTTTCACAAAATCTAAACAATTTTCAATGTATCTTGTTTCAAACTTAACAAAGTGGAGTCTATTGCCTTCATGTACTTTGTATGCACGTTCTCCACTATTTCCTAGGCCTGCATCTTCATACAATGCCTTGCGATAACTAATTGTTGAATAATAAGCTATTTTTGTCAAGGAAAAACCTGCAATTAAATTAAAATCAAAACAATCTTTATTACAATAACTAACATTGTCAAAAGATCACAGCTGATTATATTGAATTTTTAAAAGTTAAGGAATATACACAATTTCAAAAGATATTTAAAATATACTCTTGTGTTAAATTAAATTAAATTGTGTTAATGCATAAATAAAAATTTCCAAAGATAGGTAATAAAATACAAAGAGGTAATAAAATACAATACATACCAATGTCAATCGCAAATTTTTGAGCATTTTTTAAATTTGCAAACACTTCGACCGCACTTGGCAATTTTATGGAATGAGTTCGTTCATCGTCAATTTTCGTTTCCATTTTACATTAACTTAACAAATTACTATACTTCGAATCGCGTAGATGCTTTTACGAATAGTAGACGGTGTAGGAACTACATCACGTTAAATATTAATATTATCACCGTTCAAATATTTGTTAGTACATATCACGTACACATGTGACGAAAAAAATTTTTCGTCTCTTGAACATACATAAATGTACTTGAATTAAATCTTTGTTTACTTGAAACTTATCACGTTGATTTAAAAATGGCTATTAACATTAGACAGATGGAAGCGCTGTTCAGTACACGTGACGCTAAAATTTCGATTTTAATCGAAAACTAGAATGTAACTTAATCACGTACAAATTAAAGATAATATGCTTGAATATTTAAACTTAATGCAGAATTTTGATAATATATAATTGATAATATATATTTTGATAATATATATTTGATAACATAATTTGATGATAATATAATTGAAATCAAAATTGTTATATAACGAAATCTTTTCACATATATATTTCATTCCTATGACAATGCAATTGCGATTGTAATTTTGATCATGTAGCAACATAATTATAGCTACTTATCTGTAATATATACAACATATAGCATAAGTAAATGTAAGAAATATGGATCAATTATAGTTTCTAAGATTCATTTCGAAAATTTTTAATATATACACAATTTAAAACATGTTAAATAAACATCAACAAAGCTTTTAAAATTAGCTGCTGTATGAATACTTTTTACATTCACTGTATGATGTTGCTTTATTTAATTAATACATGTCATTGTAATTAAATGCAAAATATAAAATTCAAACCAATTAAAAATAAATTGTATAATGTATTTTATAACAATTAAAATATACTTGGTAACTTAGAGTTTACATAATATATTCATAGAATGAACAGTTCTATTAATTTTTATCAGAATATTTATAAAATACAATATAATAATTTACAGAACATTTGCAATTAAAGTTAATTATGTTGCACTTTCATAAATACTTATACTCATAGTTTTACTGTATGTACAAAAATTTGTTGATTATAAAATAAGTATGACCTAATCGTATGTAAATATTATTATATCAAATACTATTTATTTAAAAAAAGCAATATTATTTCTACTTTTAAGTTTATTATATATATGTAAACTAACAAGAAATATGCTTAATAAATGTTGGAAATTGTGTAAATACTATGCTAGAAATTCAATAATTCAACTAATATAATTTAGCATTTTGTACGCGAATAGTAATGAATTAAATTTTTTAGTATAATGACTCTTCAAAAATTTGTTACACAATGTTACATATTCGTATATAAGTTATGTTAAAATTTGTATATTGTCCAATAAATTAAACTATATTAATTGCGTAAAGTCATTTACATACTTTTTTAAATACATTGTTTATATATTAAATGTGAGCGTATATATTGCTCTATATATTAATAACTATTTATTATATTACTCTTTATTATAAAGTATAAAATCCATTTGAAATACAATATCAGATGTCATTTCCCTGACACAGACCCTGTTTATAAAAATCATACACGTTTTAAAATTTTTATTCAGGAAGATTTTGTATTTTTTTCTTTTAATAAAAGAGGAATCGATTCAAATTTAATATTTTGTAATAAATTATATGAACCATATATACAAAATTTATGTGACACAAAAGGAATGTAAAATGCTCGGAAAAATCGATGTGATCTGAAAAATAAATTTTAATTAAATTTAAACATTAATTTAACACAATAGATATAAATAATATAAAAAAAATTCAAAGATGTAATTTGCTCACCTTGCAGAATGTAAAAATTTAGACGATCTGATTATCCTGAAATTATCATTTAATCGAGAATAATTTGGTTCTAAGATCGTTTCAGTATCAATATCCAGATCTAATATAAAATGACATTTGTCTAAGCTAAACTATAATGAAAATTATAATTGATTAAATTGAACAAAACTTATATTTTTAATATATTTATATTATGATAAATATAATCTTACATAACGTGTAGGTTCTTCTCTATTCATATCATTAAAATAAGGTTGTATAATACTAGTTGCATTTTCATGAACTAAAAAAGGTTGAGGCAACTGACCCTTAAACTCTGATCTTAGGTACTGAAGTTTCCAACTGCAATACATATGTATAAAAAAATGAGTAAGTTTTAAATTGTACTTATGAAAAAGTGTATTACTTACTTATTTGATGGAAAGAAAAAGCTACTTGGAAATCTGTGCCATTCTTTGCCAATACAAAAATTAATATTAATATCCTTAGATATTTCTCTCTCTAAACCAAGTTTATTAGTATCAATCATTACTTCCATTGGTGCATAATAACCTAATATAAAAGAATGATATCTTAATTAAAATATTTTAATATTTATATACTTTATATTAATAGTAATATACTTTGTAATGTATTTTGAAATATATAAACTTTTTACCTTTATATATTGCCAGTGATCTTGATATCCCAAGAAAACCACATATTAAAATAGCAAAAAATGTTATATGTACAGTGTATTGTAAATAATGATAAGCAATATATAAAGAACTAAGCTTTGTTCGAATAAAAAAATACAACTTTTGAATAGTATCTATAGCTATACTTCCAGCCAAACAAATCATTGGATATACAGGAAACAAAAATCGTTCCTCCTGTAATCAAGATATGACTATAAACATAATAATTATCTGTTATCTGATATTTAATATTAATCCTTATTCTGTAAACTGAGATTTTTCGTGTCCGAGAAAATTTGAAAAAATATTGGTTTTTTCCAAACAACCTGGTAACAAACTGGCAGTAATAATATATATAAACAGATTGTTTAAATTTTCTATTTTAATCTCAATTTAGAAGTTTTGGAAATATATGAATTTTTTCCAGATTTCTATGCAGTGAAAAATGTGTTGAACGTCTATTTAAAATTTGTGGTAACCATAGAAACGTTTACAGAGTAAAGAATAATTATTGAAATGATTTGAATAATCTTATTTAATTTACTTTATGAGGTTGTAAGAAAAACACTAAAAACCAGAGATATAATGGAGCCAATGAATACCAATAAGATAAACATAAACGATCTCTTGGTCTAGCTGGTACAATTAGCCACACTAAAAACTGTAAAATTCATTAAAATATCATTAATTGTAAACTTCAAACTATTAACTTCAAACTTGAATTTGATTAATATTACCAATCCAAATGGAGCCCAAAGTGCGCCAATAAAAACGAAATTGAAGTTTAAAAGTCCATTATAAATATAATAACTGAAAGGTTCTATTCCATAAATATTTGGTCCATGATTAGTAAAAACATTGTATATTATAATGTTTAATGGTGCTATTACCAATTTGCCATAATACATTGAATCTACCCATATCATTGGTACTAAAATAACAGTACCAGATATTATTACCCACTTCATAAATTTACTCCATTCTTTTTTGTGTATTAACATTTCCATTGCAATTGGTAATCTGTAAAAAATACAAAAAAGATTTATATAAAACACTATTAAATTTTTACTGTGTAAACTATTTTTATTCTGTATATAAAAAGTATACCCAAGTAAAACAGCAAATGGCCATCCTAATAAAGCAGATATAGCTGTAGCAAAAATTGCTAGTTCATATCGACGACCATACCAAGCTGCTATTGCAACAGTACTCAAATACCTATATAAAAAGCATATAAATTGACATAAATAATCTAATTATTCATTTCAATATTCTTTAAAATGTTATTGATTTCACATAACGCACATCGAAAAGGAAGATGGTAAAAATGCAGCACTAGCAATATACATGCCAGAACTGAGAATTAGAAATACTAATGTTAATCTTCCTATATGGATGCCAAATTCCCTGCATACATTTCTATTAGAAAGAAAATTATAATTATTATCTTAATATGAAGTTTATCATTTATAAATTTATAATTCAACAAATACATACTTATAGAAATATACTTCAGATAAAGCACAACCCACGGATAATAAACATCTTACAAAATAAAAAACTAGAACAGGATTTGGTTCTAGTAGATAATGATAAAGTTTTGCTGGTACCATATGAATCAACAAATACATGTATGATCTTAATGCATATTGTGGACTATATTCCCATGTTTGTTGACCATTACCATAAAGCAGATAGTGACTCTAAGACAAAATGTAATGAAAAAAATATATTTTTATAAAATAAATAACTCGTTTATTAAAACAAAATAATATTGTACAAATAAATTTATATAAATCATTCAAACTCATTATTAAATCTTACTGGTTCCCAATAGTTATAAGTTTCATCACAATCTGTTATATGACTCCAAATAGCAGAACAAAATCTAGCTGACAAAAGTAGCTTAAATGCTGTATCCACACTGGGATAAATAAAACCAGTATCAGACGTCTCTTCTGGTCTGAAACATATAAACTTAATTTTGAGATTTGTATTTAATTTTATGTATATTTATATACATTTAGTTGATGATCCTAGTAATAATAATTCAGTGACGAATTAAATACAAAAGTAAAATAACACAATATTACTTATACTTGTTAAGATAATTTAATATTATAAATTACTAGAAAAGGTTAACCGGCATACAATATACTTAACGTTATTAAACATAACAGGATAACAAAAGAATTCTCTATTCACTTTTTATTATTAAGAAAGAAAAAAATATTGTGTCTACTTTGAAAATCTTCTGCCATTCAACTTTTTCAGTTCTTTCTTGGAAATAAAAAGTTGACGTTGACGTTGATTCGGCGCCATGATTTCTCAAAGTGTTTGAAGGTTAACCAAATTTTAACTATAGCATTTTATTAATATTTTTTTTCGACGTTGACGAAGTCAATTCTAATAAATTTTTATTTTACTAATAGAAATAAATATAGTTATAATTAAGTAATTCTAATTCATATAAATATTTTATATACAGCTTCACATTTATTTTAATCATTGACCAACAATGAAATAGATATGACTACGATATATAGGACTTCTAGTCTTTTGAAATACTGATTTCCCAAAAAAAATCTGGTAATGAGGGTTTTTTACGCTCTTTGTGATTTGTTATATGGCAAATATGCGAATTGTATTCTAGTTAGTCGTCGAAAAAGTCAGTAGTGTAGTACTATCTAGTTATCTAGTTATCTAGTACTATCTAGTTTATCTTATATTATTATAAAACAATAAAATAGAATACTGATTTCGATCATGAAACAATTAACTGGATCTTTATCTGTAATCTATACTAAAAAATTTTATTGAATATAATTGAAATTTATTTGGAAAATCATTTATAGGATAGGAAAAGAATCGAATTAAATAAATGAAAATCATTAAATTAATGAAATTTGAAAATTAAGATACACTTACTTGCCGTAGACTTTAATTAGTCTTTGAACAATAATATTACAAACAGTTTGTTAAATAAATTGTCTTTTTTAAAGATTAGAGGATTATATACACCTTTGTAAAAGTGATTAATGGTTCAAGATTACAGCGCCAATGAAACAGTGAATTTTACGGTTGTTAATCATAATTCATAATCAATATTTGCGATCGATCTACATATGTATATATAATTTTTTGGCGGAAAGTACAATAAGAAATTATGCAATGCAATTTCAGATATATTTTTACAAGTGCGTTTGGTTAAAAATAGTGAACATTATTTAAAACAATTATTACATATATATAATCCAGTCATTTGTTGGTAGAAATGAATATATGTAAGTACATATGTATTTTCATAAATATATATATAGAACTCACGAAATTATTTGAATACTTATACAGAAAATATTTATGTATATATTAAGTGTGATATAAAATGTTTTATATTGGCACTATAATCGTAAAATGTTTTATATTGTTTAAAAAATACATAATAATTGTTAAATATACCATGTTGAAGCCTATTAATAATAATTGATTTTTGTAACTACGTTTGTTTAAATATCTACGTATACTTGTTTTTTTCATACGCAATATTCATAATATTTATGAATAACTACCATTATAATTATTATAGTCAAACACAATGGTATATATAATGATAGTGAAACTGAAATGTTTCATACATATTTATGTAAGATTTCTGCAACTATTCGAACACTTCCATAAACAAAAACTTGCAAGTTGTGTATATATGTAGCGATGTATTTTCGTGATGATTTGAAAAAGGATGATCTGAAAAGCAGATTGCTCTTAGTAGTATTAGACTTAGCGCAGCTTTTATTGAGATTATCTCAGCACTCTTTAGCTTTAGATTTTAATTAAAATAGAAGATCCATCGGATAGTTCATAAACAGGAACTGATCCGATGCAACGTATCATGTATTGCTTTGTCTTCTGTCATGTCAGAGTGCAATGATTTAAAAAAAAAGTCGCAAGTAATTACCGAGAAAGCTTTCTTTAGTGATTCACTCTTTATTAAACTTATTTCTTTAATTATTTATCACAAAAGAATTTTTAAATCATTCGAAGCACGAATTTAAGAACAATCAGTCATATGATTATGTATACATATTAAATGTAATATGTAATTAAAATATAATTAATATATTTATATAATTAATATAATTAATAAAATTATAATTAATATAATTAATATATAATTAATATATTAATTAATATATAATTAAATGTAATATGTTACAATAGACGTAAATGTTGTTAGTAACAAAAAAGTTTTGTACCGATATGCAGGCGTGATATTTATACATTATGCAAGATATTATTTAAAAAAATAGATCTGGGCACTGAATAAGGAAAAATGTGGACCTTCTGACAAGAGAATCGAGTTGAACAACTTATTGTTAGTCCAGAACTTCTGGAGCAAACACATTTTTGGCATGCATTGATAATTATATATGAAAATTTTTGCTAAAATTGATAATATAACATGTAATTTAAATTTTTTACTTAAAAATGTAATTGTATTTTATCTCAGAAAGCATTATATTCTATATTCATTAATGTAATTGATTCCATTCATAACATTTATATATAAATATTTAAATACATATACATGTCCATTCATATAAAGTGGGGCAATTTTGAATATCTTCGTTGTTTTTAAAGATGTGAAAAAGTTTTATTAATAAAATTTATTCAGATTGATATGATAGCAATTATTTTTTCCATAAAGAGTCTCGGAGTATACTAGTATGTAGTACTTATTTCTTAATTTTTCAAATTTCATTCTCCTGACCACACATAGGTATCAAAATGCGGTTTATTTTGGGAATATTGCATTCTGTCTATTATTCAAGTTTTAGAATTTTATTTTATTTTATTTTAGTCTGCCTAGCTCCATGTCCTCAATGTTTCCATAGTAACAATAATTGTTTAGAAATGGAAATTAAACCCACTTATACATTTGTACCCCTTGCACAAAAGAATTTTGTCGAAATACATGATAAAACAACTCAGGAATTTCTTACCAAATGGTAATATTATTAGCTCTTCTTTTAGTTTATATATACATGCAACATTTCTTATTCAATTGAATGTAATAATGAACTTTTTGCCAATTTTACAGGGGAATAAAGGGGAATTTTATTATTCAGCATTTTACATTTAACGAACCTTTTCAACAATATCATAAATATCATTTGGCTGAAGTTAGTTAATTATTGTATAATAATATTTTATATTGCTTTTAATTTAAACTTAAGGTAAAAATCAAGTAGCAATATTTTATTGTCTTTTCATTTTTAGGCTTTCTTTCAAGATAGTATTGTAGCTAAAGAATTGTTAACAAAACAAGGAAATGATTGGGTAAAACAGGGTAATAAAGACATTTTTTGTAACATAGAATTAATTATCAATAGTATTAACTTTTGTGTTCCAATTAATAGGCATAATAGCATCAAGTGTAGAAATAAAGCCTATTCCTTGTTCTGTTTTAAACATGAATTTTTTTAATAAATTAAAAGACCCTGAGAATGCAGTTGTATATAAATCTGGAACTATTTGTAAGAGATATGATATGGAAATAGAAAATTTTTTAATCTCTGATAATCTTAGAGGGGTATGGCTTTTCATTACAGTTAATTTATTAGTAATTTATTAGTACTTATTTATAATAAATTTATAGATGTTATTGGATGAAGAGTGCCCAGAATATAATTTATATTCTAAAGATGAACGTGAAGAATTTATATTTTGTATTTTTCAAATGCTTGTTCTTGGAGGGATATTGTGTCAATATGAAGATGTTTTAAATCCATATTTAAACGTGACAAAGGCTATCTACAAAGACTTAATAAAGTTGTATTATGTTTATAAACATTTCGTTCATGTATTGAATAATAATTATATTCTTTTAATTGTTATAGGGTACAAAAGAATAAAGATGCAGATTTGTCAATTAGTACAGTAGTTTTGCAAGTAATAGCTAAAGATAGTAAAGGACAAGCTTATTTTCCGCATGATCCATGTCATAAACAAAATATAGGATTTTTACTAATAGATGGTATTACTCATGAGATTACAACATTCTTACATCAGTTTGGAGAATATTGTCAATAAGTAGAGTACAAAAAGAATTTAAAGAGTTATATTGCAAATATATATTAACAATAAACCGTCATTTATTATGTAAATATTGAAAATTTTTATTAATTAATTACATTGTATTATGTAAATATTGAAAATTTTTATTAAGTCATTACATTGTATTGTGCATTATTTACATTATATATTTACTGTGTATCTAATATTTATTGGTTTGTTGAAATATGCTAGCAATAATTTCAAATTTGGTAACAAATGTTTTGATTATACAATTTATAAATATATTTTGGTATCGATTAATAAATAGATAACTTAGACTATAATTATCAATTATGCATTATTCTGTTCTGTATATAAAATTTATGCGACTATACGTGAATAACATAAAATTGCCATTTTATATCACATTTGAAATACTAGAAATAATAGTATAATAACAACTAACATAACAAATCTGTATAAGTACGATTTTATAATTAAGCGTAACTGAAGTTTTAAAGTATTAAATACAAATAAAAAATAAGAAACTTAATATAAGACCAATGAAAGATTAAGTGGAAGAAGAATATAAGTTTAATCACAGCACTTTTTTATGATTTGTAAATATTTTTATGATATTTTTTTTGTTCTTTAATTAGATCCTTTAATATTATCCTTTAATATTATCCTCCATTTTAAATATGTATGAAACTTTTTGTCTACGTAGCCACTTAATCCTTGCAATAACAGTATTTTCGCAAATGAAATAAAGAATTTTCTACACATCTTGCCTGAGATCCATACATATTGATCCTACTAACATCTGAAATCTAAAATACAAATTTCAATATACCTTCTTATTTTTATGCTTTTATTTTTAAATTATAATATGATTGAATTGCAAACTTACTTTGGTCGAAAAAACATTTTTTTTAATATCGTAATTAATACTGACTTCAAACAAACCATCTCCTGGTACCGTTTTTATTTTCAATTGATAAGTTTCAGTAGTTAATTTTGTTTTTGCGCTAAAATCTCCTATGAAACCATCTTGATCTCCAGACTTATAAAATTTTAATAAACCTGCAATTTTACGTTATTTAATAATAGTAAATCAACAAGAGGTAAGAATTATAATTGTTCGCTTCTTGTTGCACCTTTATTAGGTATGAGTTTGGCAGCCCACAATATTTTTTTAAATTTCAGTTCTTCACATATGTCACGATGATCTTCCGTATAAGTATTAAGGAATTGAATAAAATATTTTGCTGCGGCAATCACATTATCATCATCGATTGAAATTTCTTGCCAATTAAGACATGCACACCAATGTGGTTCTATAAATGCATCTGCACACGTTCTATCTAATGGTATCTGTATCGTTAAACAATATGATTTCTATTAATTTTTAAACTTAATTATAAATCTATAAAATGTTTAAAGTAGTTTAAAGAATGTTAAATTAAAAAATTTAAATATATGATAGCTCTATTGTATTTTTCGTATGATAAAACAGTTGCTAAAAAATCACAGTAAATACAAAACTTATATTAAATCTAATATAAAATATTTACCTTATCAAATAAGCTAATGGCTCTTTGATGCCGATCTCCAACTTTTGGTATTTCAAAATTTAATATGCTTTCTAATGTTTTGTGCACATCAAATGGTGTTGTTAAATAATGTGTATTGTGTACAAAATTTGCATAAGCTTCTGGATAAACTTTTTTAAACCAAGGAGGAAAAATGAACGAAAAGAATGGTAGTCTTTCCTCTTGTTTACCTTGTAAAGTATTACGAATTTTTGCAAACCTATAAAACAAAATTTGCAATATTGGTTCTTTTTTTATGCGTAACTCTATTTAATAATATAATTTTGTATGTCATTCGAACCTATGTCCATGATCGCTCATTAATATCAATACTGTATTATTTAAGTGACCAAATTCATGTAAGTCTTTTAACCAGTTATGTAAATCTTCATCTACTACACCTATGTCATTATAAGAATCATGTGAAAGTTCTCCATGAAAGCCAAATAGGAACTTTGGTTGATGTTTGTAGACATTAAAAATTTCTTTAATATAATTCAGCATTACCTGTAAGAATAATAGTGATATATGATTCTATAATTTAATATAATAAATATATTAAATATTAATGTAGGAATCATATATACCATATGCCTAGGAATGCTTCCAATGCAAAATTTGTTATAATATCTAAAATATGGTGCAGCAGCTAAATAAAATGTTCTCATATAATGATCAGTCGGTTGTTTCTTAAAACCTTTTAAACGATATGTGAAAGTTCCAATATGATGAACATCTTCCATAAATCCTGTTATATAATTATTCTCTTTGTACTGATTCCATATCATTGGATATACATCAATGTAGTTTGCCTTCACTCCCATGCGTTTTCTAGTATCTGGAAGTTCAAGTTCAATCTTTCCAGTAAGAATAGGAATAAGAGCTTGCGGTGTTCCATCACCTACTATATTATACCCTTCTAGTATTAAAGCTCCCAGGTATTCTTTCAAATATTGATATGTGTTTGGCAATTTACGTATAAATGTATTTCTAGATAGAGAATCAAAGCCAAACATAAGTATATTTAATTTAAGGGCCTTGTTCCCAACATATTCCCATTTATTTTTTTCTTTTACTTTAGGATCATCCTTTACTCCAACCATAATACTATGCCATCTAAAAAATTTTATAAAGAATAAATTCATTTAGTTTGCTAATTGATTATTTTAATATGTTTTCCTTACTTATTTCCATTTTTTGATTCACATTTTACATCAACAAAATCACTATGTTTGAGAACATAGAAATCATCAGACTCAACAGCAGTTTCAAATAATATATTGTAATCATCATTTCTAAGAATTTCTATAAACAGTTGAAATAATTATGTTCAGTAATATGAATGTTAATATGTATCATCCAATTTCAGAAAACTCACCACTGAAAGAACAAATCACAGATCCATATTTTTTCTTTGCTTTACTGCTGATAACTAGTTTTGAACCATGAAGAATAACCCAGTCTTCTGGCGTACATTGCAAAGGGGGAACATCATGAATAAATTTGATGATTTCTGGATTGGAAATATCTAATTCGGGTAGTTTGCAAGCCACAACTCCTTCCCTAAAGGCATATAGATCTCTTTGCTTTTTTACAATTAAAATATAATTTTTCTAATAAAATTATATGTACCCAATATAAGGTTGTTCAGATTCCTTAATTAACTGTGATATATGTATTCTGAAATGATATTAATTATTACAATTAAAGACACATTCTTATATTACAAGGTATTAAATACATGCTTACAATTTATCCAAATTTGACAAATCATTGTCATTAAATCCCAATTCAGAACGAAAAACTTGAACAATACAAAACAGCAGTAAGACAAATAATGCTGTTATTATTAGACGGCGGAAATAACATGACATAATCTTCATCTTTATTCAATTTATCATATCTGAAAGATAAAATTTACATTTTTATCTTATTTTATGAATTAATTTAATTCCTTAAAATACTTAAGTGCTGTAAACTTTAAGATTTGGTATAATTTTCAACAATTGTTATTAATATTGTTAATATTGTGGTTAATAAGTAAAAACATTTATGTATAAGCATAAAAATTTATTATAGACATTAATGATTAGCATTAAAATTAAACATCAATTTAAATAATAAAAAGACTTAGAATACAATATAAAAATCCAATTTAAAAAAGACAATGTATCAGTTAAACAAAATTGTTTATAATTTGTTAAAATTGAAATTAAACCTCGATATTATCATGTAATGCCTGTTAAATTATTAATGTTCATTTTGTAAGAACATTGTACAAAATTATTTCTTACTAGACGTAGGACTAATTTTTTTTTATTAGAAGATTACAATTATCACATATGGAAAAATTAACTGGCAAGTTTCTGTTAATATAAATATATATAAAAAAACCGACCCAGCAATTAGATAAATGAATAAATACTGACAATGTCTTATTTCGCTCGCAGTGTTAGCCTTATCGAATTCTTAAAACGACTTTTGAGTTAGAGAGGAACTTTGATTTAATGCATAAATAATTATGTAATATATTGTGACTGTCAATTTTCAATTTCACAGTACAAAAATAACGTGTAGCTTTTACCTTCCACTGAATTATTGTAAAAGTGACAAGTATATAATGAGCAGAAATTTAATAGCTGTTGGATGTTTCTTAAAGTTTATTCTTCCTCTTTTTGCTCGTTCTTTCGTTAAACATTTGTCTTGTTTTATAACACCGAAACGTTGTAACGTTGAAAACACATTGCTGAATATTGACATATTCCTCTCGCAAAACTGCAGAATTGACTGGTTTCAAATTATGGCTACCAGTGGGCGGGTTATTTAAGTCTATACGTATTAAAATTGTTAAAATTGCTTCTTGTACGTTGTAGAATGTACAGGCACAAAGAGGGAGGAAAGAGGAAATCAAATCCTTAATACTTTCGCTATTCGCCCATCACAATCATTGATTGATGGAAAAATTTCAACTTAATAAGCTTTTATAAAATTGTAACATATAGGACCCTGATGATACGTGAAATATTAGACAGAATTCTTTGATAATATTAAAGATATAAGCAATTAAAATTACACATTTGGTGAATTAGAAACTGTATACTATATTGTAAAGATATTAACGTTTTATAACGTTATGTATCTATGTCTATATGTTTCAGAATTATAATACAATATTAATTATTACAATATTAATATTATAGAATTAAAATTGCTAGAATATTTGTGCAATAATGATTCACAGACTCAAAATGTTTTGCGAAATAATTATATTTCTAAAGTTGTTGTTATTTGATCCAATTGATTTTTGTCCATAAATGCATTTAATTTTCATAATTTGTTATATATGTATGGGTATGAATTTGTTATGTGCGTATAGGTGTATTTAAAAAGAAAATAAATTTAATTTACTTTACATTTCTATTCCATAACTCTATAACTTTTTTACATTTTAATGTTACCTTCTTTCTCAATTTACTTTAAATATCAAGAAATATTTAAAATATTTAAAATACGAACCTAAAATATTATATTTATGTTTAATGTTATCAGAAAAAATATTTCATTTGTCAAAAATGTAGTTCCTATTTGAAATATTAAAATTAACTATTTTATTCGAACTATGGAAGTATTACTATTTAAAATTGCATATATTAGTACTTATTTTCTCATTTCTTTTTCTATCAATTTTCATGATATTTAATTATACTATATCATTAAATACATAACTTTAGTTGCTTATATCTCTAAAATTATCAACTATGCAAATAATACTTTATACATATAGAGTCCGTGTGCTCGTTGTACAAAAAGTTTATTAAAATCCTTTGTAATTTCCTCCAATTTAAAACTTATCATGTGCCATGACATTCTACACTTTGATGATTTAATTATCTATTTTTTTCTATACGAAGTTATTTACAATAAATGATTTATGAATCAGTTACATATTCTAATCATAAAGTACAAAAGTACGTATTCTTAACTTACAGTTGTACTTTACGTTAATTTGCAATTAATTATTTTTAAGACTTATTATATAAAATGATATATACAATCTTTTTTTGGCATTTTACAACAGCATACGCATTATATTTTTAGTAAACTAAGTTATACCGTTCGAAGTAGTCAAAGGATCACTTTTCGAATTATCGTGTAAATAAATTTGCAATTTGAAAGGCGATTCCTTAATTACTCCAAGTCGTATAAAAAGATAACGTTACAATAAAATATTTATATACAACGTAAAATGCACATATCATAAATAGATTTTGAAAAATGTGACGATCTTTCTCCCGAGCAACAATAATCTATTATTTCATAATTAAGAAATTGTAGAGGTAATATAATTTCTTAATTGAAATAATAGATTATTGTTGTAGAGTAACATAATTTTAGTAGTGCGTTGCAACTTAGTAAGAGTTTAACTTTCATTCGTTCCTTGTGCCAATTTGACATGTTTTTCTTATAAAATATTACATTATTTTGCAGCATGTAAGTACAGATACAGAGATGGGATTCTGTGACACATATTTTTCCAATGTATAGCATATATTTTTGATAACAAAATATACTGTTTGATACTAGTCGCACTAATATTTTGTTTTCAACTTCTTTGATTTCAGTTCACTGCCTTTTAATTGTTACACCACAATTATGGATTTAATTATTTTGGAAAATGCGTGTAGCTATCTTCGGTTTTGAAATGTAATTGTAACAAATCTAAAATAAATGATCATAATATGGAGAAAACTAGAGAAGATAAAATCACGAAAATAAAAGAATTTGGAAATTTAATTATTCTTCTCATTGTACGTATTGATATTAGAGATATTAGATATAATGGATATAATATATTGTATATTATATAATAGATATAATATTGTGTCAATTTGGCACTAAGTGAACAAGTGAAAGACAGATGATAGTTGATGATAAATATTTACCACCAGATATTTATATATCCATCCAGCGAACGAATGATAAATTAACAAACGATTTACGTTTTGTATGATACAAGGAACAATTTGTTAATGTGATTTGAATCGAACTTCTCCAATCTGGTTCCACTTCATTTGGGTTTCTGCGGTATGAAGGAGAATTTCCATGGCATTATATTAGGAAGGCGTTCCCTCTGAAAATATACTCATTCATTATCATTATTATCACAATGCTATCCATACCAGTTTATCATATGTTTGTAGTCATACATTTTCTGTATTATCATTGGCATTGTTACTGATAATGTGCTGTCGCGGTTCTTCGTTCCTTCTCATTATACGAGCAGGCCTGTACTTGTTGTATACAACAACCAAACAATCGGGAATTAAACAAACAATGACAATCACGATAGTTAATAACCAGAACGTTATCGACAATAATAACGTCGGGAAGACTCTTAACATATCACCGTCGTATCTTCTGCAAAATACATGACAAAAAAGAAGAAAAAAATGCGTCAGAGGAATGGAGTAAAAAATTGAAATTTTAAAATTTACAATATTGCTGCTTACGTGGGAACGAACGAATAAAAAAGAGTAAATACAATGAACGTTAGTTCTGACAATGTTACTATTAATACGAGCGGCAGTGTCCAATAGCAACTACGCAGTAGTATCTAAAAATTGAAGATGATAGAGAATCCTTCGTGTAAAACGTATTTTAGTATGAAATTAAAGTAGATAGTATATTTAACATACCTGTAGATTGGTCACTAATGTAACTAAATGAAAAACGAATGTACCGAATGTCCATTGGTCTATCGGTGTGTTATTATACAACGTAACAGGATTGATGGATACATACACATGTGACATGTAATATATGATAAGACTATGCCATAAAGCTGAAAAGAATATGTTAAATTTAGATTACGAAATTTCCATTTCGATCTTCTTGCTAATGAATTGTCTGGTTTACCTAGAGCAGTCCATAACAAAAATTGCCATCCGGTTAACAAATAATTGTGTCGATGCAGTTTGTACAAATACGGTTTGCGTAATAGTTTGTCAGCTGTGAAATTTTGTTCAAACAATCCATACGCCAATATTGGCAAAGACGTGAATATTACATTGTAAAGCATAAAGAACAGGGCATCGTAAAACGGCTGAAAATTTACAGACATTCATAACATGAATGAAATTATTTGAATTATTCAGTGGTTAATTGTTTACAATGCGCGAACAACAGCCACTGAACGATAGTTATGCATAGAGAAAACTTGTTCAGAGAATGTTATTCCCGATAATGTATTCGAAAATCATTAAAATGATGAGATCCTCCGCTTTGTAAATAACTACCGTGAAATGTAAAGATGTATTGGCTACAAAAAATATTCACGCAACACCTAATGCCTTTACTAGGTTCTACATTTCATTTTTATAATATCAAATCAAATGATACAAACGTGCAGCAGTGTGCAAATATTTTTTATAGTCGTGTCTGTTTTGAAAAATTTTAGGATTACCTGCGCAGAGAAACCTGTATACGTGTTATACAACACTTGTGGCGTAATGAAGATAAAATTCTTGTAAAAAAAAAACTGTGTCAGCGTGCTGATTCTAACATAGTACCAATGGCCGTGCACTAGTAAAGCTTTCTTTAAAAACCTAAATCTTGCTATTGCAAAATCGGAGCACATTGTCGCTTGTCGACCTTCGTTGCCCATTATTCCGATTCCAACGTCAGCTTCCTGTATCATCGAGACATCGTTCCCTCCGTCGCCAATAGCGGCGGTGTGCGGTCCATTTTTCCCNACATTTTTTAAAAAAAAAAAAAAAAAAAAAACACCATAGAGAAATGCATAAAACGCGTAAAATACGTGAAATTTACTTGACTCTTCTGTAATGGTGTTAGCCTGCTGCAAACAACCACATCGCAGGACATTGCAATTGATCTGAATTGTGCCGCATGATTGTTTAGCGCAGTTGCAATACTGTATCCATCGGCTAGTAATCCGTACTGTCTGTTAGGCTCGAGTTTAATTCTTCGCCTAAAGTTATATGGAAACAAATAGAAACAAATGTGGATCGAAGTTCGGATGACTATAAAAGGCAATCAAATTATACCTACTCAAAATCCATAAGTTTG
The DNA here is from genome assembly GCA_002806875.1 of Lepidotrigona ventralis hoosana. NCBI lineage: Eukaryota > Metazoa > Arthropoda > Insecta > Hymenoptera > Apidae > Lepidotrigona > Lepidotrigona ventralis. Next base: position 35,210 of record NIPQ01090451.1, read on the forward strand.
AACGAGCAAACTTGATCTGAGATTATTTCTAAGAATCTTAGTATCTCGGTACCACTCTTGAATTGACCGCAGAGAAATGCTATGTTTTCCGCAGTTTCTGCTTTGTCGCCAGTCAGCACCCACACCTAATAATAATGAAAGAAAGAAAAAGAAAAAATCGTAAAATCTTGACAGACTTTCTGCTTTTATTCTTTTTGCCTTTTATATTTTGACATTACGAACTTTAATGCCAGCTACTTGCAAGCACTCCAGCGTTTCCGGTACACCTTCTTGAAGACGATCCTCGATACCGGTCACGCCTAATAAAGTGAGGCCGTTTTCCATCTGGTTGTAAGCTCGTTCCATGTATACTGTTCGTTCGATTCCAATTATTTGTCTAGCTTGTTCCACTTTCTGCAGTAGCTGGTCATATTCGATTTGATTCATTTTCTTGTACCCAACGACGAGGGTTCGAAGACCTCTCTAAAAGGGAATATATTTTTTAAATAATATTTTAAATAAAAAAAAGTGAAATTTGTGAATTTACCAACCATGGAGAAATCGGCTACGTGTGCGATTGCTTCGTTGATTTTCCCCGAGACAATTAGTGGGAACATAGCGGAGTCGGCACCCTTGCAGTATAACCAGAAATCACCAGCCGTGTCTTTTACTATTACTGACATTCTTTTCCGTTCTATCAATAGATTAACAAATTTTAACAATCCGCGACTTCACAGAACATTTCACGGATCTTCGCGAATACTAACCCGACGTGAATTCCAAAACTTCGAGCTTTTCGAAAGTCAGGACGTTGTCGTCGATTCTCAACTCTATTATGTCGGTGGTGCTTTTTTGGAAAACGACTCCGCATCTGGCACTGGCTTCGACCAAAGCCTTTTCATCTGCTGATGCTGCCTACCGCATAGTGATCAGATATTTTTAAATCTTCGACCGACGATCAAATTAGCTTCAGCTAATTGGAACAAAACATTGACATTTTTTGCTCAACAGCTTTGTCTTTCATTCGTTATGTATCGCGTCAACGCGTAATCCAATGTGTAAATTCGTCGTCAGCTGTTGTTTATGCATTGCTTTTTTAACTCATCGGAGTTAAAAAAGAAAAAGAAGAAAAACAAAAAAATACCTGACGAGGTATTCACATTCGTGATTTCTGTTCACAGTGAAAACAGATATTTTTACCTGGTATTCTGGTAAATCAGGATCCATCAGCAGTGAACTATTCAGTTGCAGGATTTTCTTTTGTTTGAAGCTTTCACGGTATTCCGTGCGTCTGCGGATGATGTTGGATTTTTGGCTCGGTGGTGAGATTTGAACCGAGTGGCACAAAGAGATGCTTATCATAAAATGCCAAATGTCTGGCTGGAATTTGATGGAAAACATTATTAAAAATATCGACTAAAATGTGAAATATTTCGATTGTAAACGCTGTATTACCTCCCACGTTTCTAACTTGACTGCTTGATTCTCATCCCCGTTAGAAGGCAGTAGATATAAATTGCCATCGCAGTCTTTTTCTGTGTAAGCTTTCCCATTGATCGAGGCTCGTCTAAACACCATCAGATTTTCAGTGAGCGTGCCGGTCTTGTCCGTGAACAAGTACTCTACTTGACCAAGCTCTTCGTTCAGATCTGACGTGTTGATCAACGCCGACTGATTCGTGACGTTGTCGTACATGTCGATGTCCCAGACGAAGAAAAACGAACCGAGGAATTTCTGTAATTCTGCAACAGGTATAATTGATCGGAGTTTTACTCTCGAGCAACTGGACTTAGATTTCTGTGACTTAGATTCACGTTGAGATGAAATTCGAGACGAAGATAGAAATTCTTGAAGCAAAGTTTTGAAACTATAACATCATTTCTATGTTTCATTACTTTGTTTTCTAAACATTTATCCGGTTATGGTTAACAGAAGAATGTAATTCTGTGTAGTTTCTTCGTAAATTTGATAAAGAAATTGAAAGATGAAAAACGCTTTAGAGTTTAGAGAATAAGATTTTAATTTAATTTTAATAACAATTTTATGAACAGTTGAAATAGCTAAGAAAAACGTATTCTGCCATCAGACCAGGCATTGTAAATGACATTTTATCTATTTCTTTTGCCGAAGATTGAAATGCGATTTCCAAGATTTTGCATTACATATATCTTTTAATTATGTTATTTTTCACGATTTTACTACTTTTATAAAATCGTAACCAGCAATATGGAACATTCTTTTCAAAATAAATACAAAACGAAAATACAAAAAAATAAATAAAAATAATATAGTAAATATGTCTTTTTAATATTTTCAACATACCTCTTCATTACTCCAGAAATTTTTATCTTCGTTATTTCATATACGTATATATGCTTGACATTTGGAAACAATTTATAGTAAAATTCTTATTTTGAACAATAATAACTTGGTCATTGTACGCGATAGGAATATTTTTTTCGGAAGGATAAAAAGAACAAGTTTTTACCTATGGTAACGTATAACGATATCGGCACAATGTAATTGTACAAAATGGTGAAGCTCAGGAAATCCGTGATCAGCGATTTGAACGTAATGGATTCCTTAATCGAAAGATACACTTCCCATTTCTCTTTCGCGTCCGATATGATTTTCATCATACAGGATTCTATTACTGCGACCAGCAATAACATGATGAACAAGGCGATGTGTTTGTTGATTGACCTACAAAGGAAAGGATTAGATTGCAATTACTTTTTACTTCACCAATTTTTACTTACTTCTCAGCTGTGGAAAATTTGTTGCTCCTTATCTTTGAATTGAGAGACAGCTTCGTATCGTGACCGGTGTAAATCGCGCAACCGATAATATGATCTGTATCTTTCAATCTGGACCCACGAAGCAATAAATTATTGATCGTCAGATATCCATTGACTTCGTTGTTTTTATTGTTTATTTCTAGCTTGCCGTGAAAGTTGTAAAGATCGGATGAGGGATGTTGGCATGTGACAGTAGCCTCCATGGATGCTATTTGCGACATAGTCATTTTTGACAGCATTTTTGGTACCATCACGCTCTAAATAAATAACGATTCAATAACTATCATCAACACAGCGAATTCAATATTTTTTTACCAAAATCGATACTAACTTGTTTTCTAACTCGATTGAGGAAAAAAATTATGTACCTTTAAATTGGTTTCACCATCGAGGTTCGATGTAGTGACGTAGCAACGTTTTGTGTCTTCTGTGCTAAAGAGCAGCAGGAGATCGCAAGGAACATCTTGCTCGCGATATACCTTCACTAGATCTCCGACTACTATTTCTTCACAATGTATATTCTGAAAATATGAAACAAAGAAATTTGTCTTTTCCAATAATCTCTTCGTTTCCAACAGATATTTATATTGATAACGTTGATAAAAATTTATTTAAATTTTGTGCTAATTATATCTCCAGTTTCGTTACCTTCTTGATAAATTATCGATCGTGAAAATTAGAATACTCTTTGTTGCACAGTCTCTAAAATTTTTCGACGGAGGAAAATAACAATATCTTAATAGAAAAATGTAATGTATATTTTCTACAAGTAATAATAATATGCTGTGTATGTAATAATATAATTATTTCTTAATAAAATTAATATTTGCCGACTAGTTTGTTATCATAAGAAAATCTGTAGGTACGAGAATATAGAGGTATATAGGTATACAATATATATTACTAATGTTTATACTTTTAATTCGTCGATATATAGAATAATTGATTGAATCGATAATGATAGTTTCGCAACAAATTTCATCAATACTCAGTAAAATTTTCATTTAAACTGTTGCGTAATTTTATAGACTAGATACTTAATTTTAGTTCTTCTCGTAATCACACTCGTAATTACATAATTGTTAATTAATAAATAAGTTATAGAAGTTTTAAAGTCAAAGAACTATCGACTTTCGTATAAGTAAATTTTTTTATTGTTTCATCATATAATCAATAACGATCTAGTTATATCATTTTCAGTTGACAGAATGATTAAACAGTATATTACAGTTCTTTTATATTTCTTTGTTATTGACACTTTAGAGAAAGTTTTGTTTGAATGGATATTGCTAAAAATATATCGATTCCACAAACATTATCTTAGCCAGGCTAAAATTTTCCTGATTGTTGTGTATTTCCATTCAATCAATTTTTAACTAGCACTTTTGGAGGCCTTGAGTATTACCAGAAGCGTAGTTGTATCAAGGTAGATCCGCCCCTGCGTCTACCTGCCATTTAAGTTTGGGTTAAATTTACCTGCGAGTGAACTTAAACTTAGGTACAGTGCTCATCTAATCGCCTTACAATCGATATTATTATTCTGACCCTATATACTATATAACTGTTAGTCAGCTTGTTAGATAGCCTGTCGTTAGAACGACCATAAATTTTATGTACAATAAATTCTCCTTGTATTAAAAATTCAGACACGAAACAAACTCATTAATAATCAGCTCGTAAATAATTTTAAACCATTAACTTAAGCTACGCTGTAAACATTAAAATAAAAGCCACACATTGAAAAGCTTTCCCATGGATATTTCGAAAAGTAAAGTCGAACATTGGAGTTGTATACAATATAAGAGAAAGTTGTTCAAAATACTTCTCTCTGTATTTTGATAGGCATAGATCGATGCAGTTTGCTTCAAATACATTTGTCGATGCAATTGTACTCACCTGTACGCACTTGTTGCGAATGACTTTGACGAATGTTCGGTTTACTCGTTTGTCTGCCATGTAACGATTATAATCTTCGTAGCCTTGCTTGCACGCGGTCACTAATATGACGAAACTTAAAGGGAGAACGCTGGTCAATGGAGAAATTGGGGATGTTATCATCACAGATATTATCGTCATTATAAGGAAATAAAAGTTCGCAATCCGTCTGAACTGCTCAAAGAGATTCTTTGGTACAAAGTTCCATAGTGTGTACTGTAAATAAAACGATACGAAAAAATGAATTAAATTACACTAAATAGGGCAGGCTAATATAATACGTTCGTTACCGATTGTAATATTTACTTTTTTGGAGATAATCCGATTATTTGGAAAAATTGTTTGCTCTGGATCGTTGCTCGGGCTGATAGTTACAATCCTGTGATCTGTGTATAAAGATGTTGTATTACCCTGCACGAAAATATTCGAATTAATTGGGAATCCGGCAGTGACGTTAGATCGTCAATGAGTATTCTATACACTTGCATTCATAAAGAACACCACGTGGGAGAAAGCGTATTGGGTTTTTAAGAAAATTGGCACGCGTATCAATTTCTTCGACTTGAACCATTTTCTGCGACTGAACTGCAATATTCTTTTACCGACCGATTGCACGTCCAACTGCGAGACTAAGTAGGGCAGGTTAATCAAATCATCTAAGGGTTGTGTAACATGTTGCATCATTTCATCTCACTTTGTCTCACAATGGCGAATTACTGATTTCTATCTGAAACGAGATAGAAATCAGTCCTTCTTTCTTTCGAGAAGGTATCAGAAGTTGGAGTAAAGACGTGTCGTGAAAAGCGAGAGAAGTTGCACCTTCATCGATCGATTCGTTCGTTTTATTTTTTTTTCTCTTTTTCGCGCAATCGTCAGAGAAGATGAATATTTTTAAATAACACAGACGGACGAATTTATATAATTTGAAATCTTTTTTCGAGGAACGTTTGGATAGTTAAACGTATGTATATACGTTCCGTAAATTCAAGCAAAAGTGATGACCACGCAAAGACGTGTCTTTTTTTTTTCTTTTAATTATCCTACGAAGAAGTAAAGTACTAAATTTCGGTTTGGAAAGTGAGCAACTTCGTACGAGAATTTCAAGAATATTAACCGAAGCTGGTCGACAACAAACAACCAAACGATGTTGGTCACGATGGTATAACTCTCGGTTTTAAATGTCAATCAATTTCGTAATTTCGAAATTTTCGTAATTTCGAAATTTTCGGGAGTGATCGCGAACATTTGTCCGGCTTCAGCATCTCGATCGTGAACACCATCAAATGGGGACATGAAACCACGGTCTCACAACTTTCGAATTTTTACCTCGACTGCGAGTTGCTTGTTCAAAGTTCACAATGACCAAGCACGAATGCTCCAAGGTCGACTGTTCGTGTCGTTGAAATTGCAACAGCGTCAAGCGCGTTTCAACCATGACGATCGGGGAAGTAGTCGTAGGAGCAATAAATACGACTACATGTTGAACATGACCAACAGCCAGTACTTGGATCACATGTATCAGTTATGGAGGAAAAATCCAAATTCCGTCAGTCCCTCGTGGGATTCGTATTTTAGATTAATTTATGCCGACAATCTGCCAGAGTCGGCAACATCCACACCAGACTCTAATCCATCGGTGACTTCCACGTCGGTGAGAAATTCTACCCCATCGATGACTTCCACACCGAAAGACTCTACTCCATCGACAGCCATTCGAATTGAATCGTCTTCCAATGTAATACCTTCAAATCTTATCGGTGCGTCAGCATCTTATCGATGCTTTCTCTTAAATTATAATCTTATAATCTTAAATGTAGACTTTAATCTGCGAAACTGCTGTTAATTTTCATTTATCTGATTTTTTTTTTACATTTTTTGATACATTTACTATTTGTTTTATTTTGTTTGGAATTATTTACTATTAGCCTTTGGGTCAATTGTATAAATTATTCATTTTGTAATAAGTATATATAAGTGATACACACTGTATGTGACATAACAATATGGTTTTTCGAGAAAAATATACATGTACAGTATTGTACAGAGGTTTTGGGTCATCTATAATAGTGATCTTGTAATCATGCCCTTCGGAAACGTTTCTACATGGAATTAGAAATTAAAACTAAATATCTTTAAATATTTTCAATGATACTACATACTTACACAATTTCTTTTGATTCTTTATAAAACAACTTACAATCGGTATCAACATGAAAAGAAAATAGGCACAGACAAATTGTTCGAAATATTCCTACATTGAAATATCCACGATATGAGATTATTAATATTGTTTGACCAAATCCTCGTGTGAGCTCCTGCTATCGAAAGAGTAAGAGAAAATTATTTCAAATTAATATTTTTTTTTAACGAACTATCACGTAGCACATGGCCCAAAAGTTTTGCACTGTACTGTGCTTCGGAATAAAATGCACTATCGTTTTATTACTGAACAGCACGAAGTTTTCCTCAGCAGAATGTAAGATCACAGTCAAACGGCGGCATACAAGGTGAAAGTTTCATAAACGGAGCTCTCGACATTAATGCCACGATTCGAGCTTATCAGGTATATTCGTTATAAAACGAAGTCTAAAACTTTGGTCTAAATCCATCTGTTGAAAATTTGCTTTGTTTGCCTTGGTTCAAGACACGCGGCCACTTGATAGCCGATACCGATCCGCTAAGAATACAGAATCCAGAATCCTATAAGCTTCAAGGCACATCTAATTTACCACCTGCGATCGTGGTGCGCCAACATTTGAAGGGGATGACCAAGGCTGATATGGACAGGGAATTTCCTCTTGCGCCGTTCACCGTAATTGGGGGCCCTAAACGGACTCTCCCTTTGCGCGAAATACTAACCAGATTGAACCAAATTTATTGCGGTCATTTAGGTCTCGAGTACATCTATATTAGCGACCTTGTTGTAGTAAGTATTAAGTTTTATTAAACAGACCAAGACAGAACAAGAAAAAAAGAAAATCGGTTTTCGATAGAACAATTAGAAATTATAATAACTGCACACACACAGTAGAGTCTTGCATACTTTCGGAATTTTCGTATGACGGAACAATTATTTCTCTGATATCAAATTACATGTATTTAATTACTTGGAACTTTAAGAAATTGTTATTTTGTTTGTTTCCGTATGTAAGAATGAAATATTTAACTTTCTTAAAAATGAATAATTCTGTGTACGTTCTTTTTTTGTTTCTAAATGATTTAGATGTGTTTTGTAGAGACACATTCTCATCATTCTCATGTGTTATTTCAGTTCATTAGGAAATATTTACGACATCTTTATCTTCGTTTCATATTCATCTTCTTATACATATACGTTTTCATTTAAATATCTAATACAGTATAATTAAACATAATATGTTCTGTCAATTATTATCTTTTTTAAAATCTTAATATCTCATAGTTTAATCTTTTTTTGGTATTTTTTGCAATTATGAAATTAAACATTCTGTTCGAATAAATAAATGTTTGGATAACGTGGAATTTCATATAAACTCCACTGTATTAAACTTACGTTAATTAGGTCAAGTATTATATACTTGAAAATTATGTTACATATTGTTAAAATTAGCATTATATCGAAAAGAAAATTAGAAAGTAATTTCTAAATACTAAAGAAAGCTAATTGTTGAGGGACTAGAAATTAGACTAGAAATTGTGTTGAATATTTAGAAATGATGTCAGATATTATATCAAAAGTAAAATTTTATTTATCTTTTTTAGTTAGATTGGTTGAGAGATAAATTTGAAGTACCTGGCGCTTGGGAATTGCCGGCGGATCATAGGAAGTTCGTTTGGATGAATATTATGAGGGCGGTGACGTTCGAGGGCTTTCTAGCACGAAAATTCCCCACTGAAAAAAGATTCGGTTTGGAGGGTTGCGAATCTTTCATACCATCGTTAATACAGTGTTTAGAGACGTCAGCGGAATATGGTATAAAAAAAAAAATCGATAAATTATTTTCATCATTTGCATCGAGCGAAACATAGGAAATTGATGCAACAGAGAGTGTTTATAGGGGTGGAAAGTGCTGTGATAGGCATGGCTCATCGAGGACGATTGAACACGTTGAGCAACGTTTGCTTGAAACCATTGCATCAACTTCTTACACAGTTCAATCCGATTCCTTTAGAAGGTTTCGGTTCTGGTGACGTAAAGTATCACTTAGGGACACACGCGGAAAGAATATTGGAAAGGTGAGAGATGACGCAGATGACGTCAACTATAAAAAGTAAAGCAACTTAGTTCAAATCGTTCGTAGATCCAAGAAGAAGATTTTGATTGCTATGATGGCTAATCCGTCTCATTTGGAAGCGATCGATGGTGTTGTGATCGGTCGAGTTCGAGCCGAACAAGTGGAAAAGAACGATGCCCAATGTACGTACACTGTTACTCAGAACTACGTGGACACTTTCTTAACAACTGTTTGATAATTACTAGAAAAAGATATGAAACTTTGATAGATATAATAAATTTTGTGTATTTTAATTTGTACTAGAGAACATATTTTCAATTGAATGGAAATGAAGAGTTTATGTTATATTTCGATCGAAATTGAATTCACAACCTTTGCAGATCTTTTAGCGTGCACGGGTTGCAAATATAAATTTTTTTTATTCTTTGTATGGTATTCAGTCGTCGATAGTATTGATGTTAAATATCTCTAATAATAGTAAAAAATAACTATCTTCTTCTCATCAATAACAGTCGACATGTTTAATGTATATTAAGAAGTTATTTAAAATTTTATATATACTCGTAAAAAAATAGTAGACATTGTTTAAGAATAATAATATACATTACGTGTTATATATTTTATAAAAGTATTCACATATCACATGTGAAATATCTAAATCTATTAGGAAATTTAAGATGAAAAATTCATTTATATCAGACGGTAAAAAATCGGTGGCCATTTTGGTTCACGGTGACGCTGCTTTCTCGGGGCAAGGTGTCGTCTACGAAACGATGCATTTGACCAATTTACCAAATTACACGACTGGCGGCGTTATTCATCTCGTAATTAACAATCAGGTAGCGATTTCTGTTTGATATTTTAACCGAGCCTGATAAACGATCTGTGATATCGACCAATCGTAGATTGGTTTCACCACCGATCCCAGATATTCTCGCTCGAGCTTTCATTGCACAGACGTAGCACGAGTTGTAAATGCTCCTATCTTCCATATACATGCTGACGACCCTGACTTAGTGGCTTATTGTAGCAAAGTTGCCGGAGACTATAGGTATACATATATATAAAAACCTGTACAGAAATCATTTTCCTGACGTTTAAAAAGGTAATAATACAGGGCTACGTTCCACAACGACGTTGTTATCGACATTGTGGGATACCGAAGATTCGGGCACAACGAATTGGACGAGCCGATGCTCACGCAACCATTAATGTACAAACGTATAAAGGAACATCCGAACGTGCTCTCCATTTATAGTGATAAGCTGCTCAAAGACGGAGTGATTACCGAGGCATTTGCCAAAGAAGTATAGACGGAAATGTCACTGTTAATTCACATATTGATAAGTTCCCCAGTCGTTCATTTATCATCTAGGGATTTATCTAGGAAATTGAAAAATACTGGAATTATTGCGAAATGGAGTTTGAAAAAGCGAAAACGATCGATTCGATGCAGTTGAGCGATTGGCACGACGTGCCGTGGTCCGATTTCTTCTCTAATCAAAGCCCCAAAAATAAGATACCACCGACTGGCATCGACATAGAAACCATAAAGGCAATTTGCAAGGCAATGTCAACTCCACCGCATGGTATCACGCCTCATGCTCAGGTGTATATATCCGCTGGATTAAGCGAATAAATACTAAGGCGTAAAAACTTATCGTCGAGTGTTCTTGGAAAGTGTTCCTTTCTCGATAATACGAACTTTTAATCTCTGAATGACGGAAATGACGGAATGGGAACTAAAATGATTTAACGTTTTATCGCAGGTATTGAGGGTAATGGAAAAGAGAGATCAACTGATGGAAGCTCGACAAGCAGATTGGGCAATGGGTGAAGCCTTGGCGTTCGCCAGTTTGCTGAAAGAAGGCTACCACGTGAGATTGTCCGGGCAGGATGTCGAGCGAGGGACTTTCTCTCACCGTATGCACATCATCCACGATCAAAATAGAGACAAAACGTTCAAAAATATTCTGCACGATGTGTTCCCGGGGCAAGCGTTATACACGGTCTCAAACTCCTCGCTGTCAGAATATGGCGTTTGCAGTGAGTAATATCGTAAAAATCAACGACACAGTAATATCGCAATTAACGATAAGAAATTGATAAATAGTAAATCGATTATGAACGATTATAGCGTTCGAGTTAGGTTACTCCGCCTATAATCATAACACTTTGACGATCTGGGAAGCTCAATTTGGCGACTTCTGCAACACATGTCAGGTAATTCTTTCACATGATTTTTGCGAATAATAGTCTTCCAGACATTATCGTCCTTCGAGTGTGATATAACATGGATCTAACGTTGAACAATTTCTGCCGTTATAATCTAAAGATGTAAAATTATCTTAAATTGCTTGATTTACAGATAGCGTGATTATTCGTCACATTGATTCTACATATTAATCACTGCATTACGTATTAATTATCTTTGAAACGAGCGTGAATATTAAACGACGACGAATAAAATTGTGTATGCACTTAGGTCGCGATAGACACTATTCTAAGCTCCGGACAAACGAAATGGGGCCGACAGGTAGGATTAGTTTTACTTTTGCCTCACGGAATGGAAGGTCAGGGTCCTGAACATTCGTCCGCGAGGCTCGAGCGATTCCTCGAGCTTTGTGACGACGATTGCGTCCATTTGCCGGGTAAGGAATCGGGGACATCGTCAGGAGAAACTGTGCAGGAAATCATGACACGGCAATTATTTGAAATAAATTGGATTGTCTGCAATTTAACGACATCTGCAAACCTCTTCCACTGTCTTCGCCGACAGATTCACATGCCTTTCAGGAAACCATTGGTTAGACACGTTTCTACTTTACCTATATTCATCGTTTCTATCATTGAACCAGATATAGACCGTTTACTTAATTGATCAGTGCATTATGACACCCAAATCCTTGCTACGTCACCCGATGGCTATATCGCCTTTCTCCGATATGGAAGCCGGAACTTCGTTTAAACCTCTTCTTTCGGATCCCTATGTCAAACTAGGCAATATACAAAAAGTATTGATGTGCAGTGGTAAGGTGTACTACGATTTAATCACGGAACGAGAGGGGAAACAATTGGAAGATAAAATAGCTATTATTCGCATTGAGCAATTATGCCCATTTCCATATCATCTTCTCGCGCAAGAAATGACAAAGTATCCAAAGGCCAAGGTACAACGATCTAACTTTTCCTTCTAACTCGAGAACGAAGACTTAAAAAGAACCTAGCCATGTATATATATTTCGAATGTATTTAGATAATGTGGTTCCAAGAAGAACACAAAAATCAAGGTGCATACACGTACGTGAGGGACAGAATAGTGTTAGCTTTAGGAAAGAAATTGGAAGAAGTGACCTATGGTGGTAGACCACCGTCAGCTTCTCCAGCAACTGGTAGTAAAGTCATTCATTCGACGGAATACAAAGATATGATGGCTGTTGCTATGAAGCTCGACTAAATCAGAGTTAATCGAAAAAAGGAAGAACAAAATTAAACAGAAGATATGTCGTTCGCGACAATGTAAGAATAAAGTAAAAAGATTTTACTTTATTGGCATGAGTATGATAGCATAAAGTATGAATAAACAATTAGGATAAACGTATGCATATAAAATCGTATAATGAATTTCTCCTTGATCTTTCTCAGCTCAAATGTCTCTACCGATCGAATGCTGATTCACACTTACCAAAAGGCATAAATACTTGTAACCAGTCTTCTTGTAACATATGCATATCCATCTATTAAGATGATCCCACATTGTGCTTTCTTCTCACTACGTATTTATTTTGCTTCACGATTGCCGAGATTATTACTAGTGGAGCAGACAACTATGCGACGCGTGAAGTATAACTGAACTTGAGAACTCTCTGGGTGAATAGTGCTAATAATCAGTATAACCAACACGCGTACATTGTAAGATTGTGTATATGGATCAAACTTCCCTATTCTTTTATAGCATTCTAATATTTTTTGAGAGATGAAATTCTTACTACGCATTGTAATTTGTATTTTGATATTGTATATATTATTTTTTTTTAAATTTTATATTAAATAAATATACGAGATTTGTTGCAAATTCGTGCTGTTACTTTACACATGTAAGACAAATATGGTTGTTTTTCATTATCTATAGTAAATATAATGTACCTACGTTAAAATATATGGAATGTGAAATGATCATTACGTACAAAGAAATCCATTTTTTTTTAGTGTGTTGAATTAATGAAAGAACTCCATAATATAGTCAATTCATATGACCTTGAGATTTTTAACGAGAAGCAATTACTCGAGGAATGACCCTGAATATTCAATGATAAGTAGCATTACGTATCTTTTTATTGTCAATTTTTTAATATTTTTCATATCTTGTGAATGGAAACCAATATTGAAATTGTTTCAGATAAAAATTTTATTTTTTTTTAAGTATTCAATTTATTTTTGCCATTGTGGCATGAAACATATGTAAAATTACATACATTGACAACGAATAAAGAACTGATAAGAATATTACTCGCTTATGCACCAAACATTTTTTGCGAATTTTGCTTATTTAGATGCACAAAACATATATTTTCGTTTGTAAAAAAGTAATGCAATAAAAAATGCAATGATCTTACCATTTCGGATATAAACTTTGCAATAAATGATCCGCCACGTTGCTGTAGAAATTCTTTCCCAAGTTAAGCAGAATATTTTTTTTATTATTTATTTTTTATTATTTATTTATTTATTTATCTATTTATTTATTGATTTTTATTTATATATTAATTATTATTATTATCTTTATTTATTTATTGGTCATTATCATTTCATGATTGTCACATGAGCCGCACAGCGATTTTATTTAAATTTGCAATCTTGAACACAAAATTTATTTAATTAGAAAATATATAGTTTGACTCACAATATATTTTAAGTAATATTTTAATGACGACATCGGCAATTATTTTTCACTCATTTTTCTCGTAGTAAATTTACTTACTAAGTCCAATGTTTAATGTAGAGTTAAAAATGGCACATCAAATTTATCCTCTTGCACTTTAACCAAATGAACTTTGTTTTTTTAACAATTAATACACAGTAGAATAAACTGTCTGCTAATATTCGAGTAGGAGAGTAGTGACTGAGATATTCTGTCATGACAACGGATAAAAAACTCGTTATCCGTTCATCGACAATCACCAATACATGTTCCGTACTATCTATTCGAAAGATAAGAAATTTTTAGCGTTATCGAATAAGTTTTGTAGTTGTCTTGCTTACCTTTCTTGCTAGTTTCGTTAATCAATATCTATAATTTCATTTAGAACATAATTCATCGAGAACAGATCCAACTGAGAACAGATAATTAGAAAATTGTTAACTAAAAGAAGGTATAGAATAATTACGCGTAAACTCCCCGTTTTGTTGAAATACCTCCTTGTTCTTAAAAATCTCCACAGCTAACGACGAGTATTTTCAAACATTTTCCAAGCGTTATTCTTATCATTCTACAGTTACATTAAAAACAGCCAAAGTTAATAAGAAACAAAGCACCCAGTTGGCAGTTTTTCATAAAAATTTCACGTACGACAATGCATTTCGGGGATTTAAACGGGTGTTTTGCGAAATATATCGACGAGAAACCCGTTACATATACATCTCGTCGTATCTATGTACTTTGTAATTTAAATCTCTCTGGCGTAACGTGCTGCAATTTGAATTGAATTTCCCGCGCTGAGGGCGCTGTTTCCTCTTACCACTCTGCCCAGCGCCAGCGTAGAAAAAGGAAAATGGTGGGGGCAGCAGGGAAGAGGAAGGAAGTGATGCGCAGAGCAGTTGGACAGTCGAAGCAGGCATTTGGTGCGGTGATGTACGGTTTGTGCGTGTCGTTTAGTCGTGTTGCGTAATCGGTTGAAAGGAGGAAGCGAGACAGGGAAACGCATTACAAGTCGTAGAGGCGAATTCGACCGTGCCTCGCGCTACCGTAAACGTAACGACACTGCCTGCAGCGGATCAAGAGATATGTCGCAGAGTGGAAGCAAACATTGCTAGCATTGTGAATGACACGACTGGATTTTCCGCCAACGGATCGATAACGAACGACGAGAAATTCGACACGGTTAAAATGTCGTCGGCGATCAAGTCCAGTGGCACGCCGGGCATTACCCCGCTTTTGCCCGTGCTTCGCCATTGTAAGTACGAGCATTTCGTCGCTGGTATATCAGGCGGTGTGGTCTCCACGCTGATGTTGCATCCTCTGGATCTGATCAAGACCAGGTTCGCAGGTAAGTGGATTCAAACGTGTCATTGCTGACGACATAACGGTCGCCGTTGCAAATGGCGGGCACGGATTCGATCTGTTCGATATACGATATATACACGTGGTGCACGCGCTACATTCTATATTTATACGCGTGTTAAGTGAAGATAGAAAAAAAGTTCTGTCTTCGTCCCTTGAACTCGTGGATTTAGTCGCAATTTGTTTTGTTCACTTCTCGATTTTAATTGTTTAACACAATAAAAGACAATAGAAGGGAATCGTAATAATAGTATATATTTGCAAGTGACGTTCATCTTCGAAACAAACGTGATGCGTGCCGTAATATTTGGTCTTGATTTTTCGATATCTTTTGCTTTGAAGCTTTCAAGTTTCGATTTTTCGGCATTCTTGCTTTGAAACATTCGATAATAGAATCTTATTTGTATATATTTATATCTTGTGAAGTATTATCTAGCATGCACCTTGGTGCTGTTGTATGCTTTACTGTAGAGTAGTCTTATATGTATTATGTATTACATATACTGTTACTGCTCATATATTGTTAATCTAATATCGGACGACTACGAATCGCGTTATTTTCTCAAACCAGAGCCCTTCCATATAAATAAGCTAAAAAAAAAAACAGCTGATTTCAGATTGCAATGTTCTGCAATCATAACCTAACCTAAACCTTTGTTCAAGCCTTTAAATGTCCAGAAATCGAGAAGCGATGTTTATTCGTGCGTCACACAAATAATTTTCCGTGAAAGAGTATATTATCGTTAGTACTGTCGTTACGTAATTAACGTAAATTACACGAAAATTGTGAATAATTTTATTAATTAATTTCTGAGAAGCTGATGCCCAGTATTTAATGTTCGCTTTGCTGGGGAAAACCAATCGGGAGAGCTAATTATATAAATCAAACGTTAGTCATTGCTTGGTGGTAGATCATCGGTCTGATCTCGAACGTGTATTGCAGATAAATAGTTGGAAATAATCGAAGGTTCGTTAACGCGTGGAGTAATGATGATTCGATAGAAAAGAATATAAAAAGCGCTTCATTGCTTGGTGGTAGATCATCGGTCTGATCTCGAACGTGTATTGCAGATAAATAGTTGGAAATAATCGAAGGTTCGTTAACGCGTGGAGTAATGATGATTCGATAGAAAAGAATATAAAAAGCGCCGTGACGTATGACGGTCGATGCTCCTCCTATCATTTCGTACGAGTCGACTGAGAACACCACGTGGCTGTTATCTAGAAGAGTTGAAAAGTATTTTTTCTTTAGAATCCACGCGATATTCAACTTTGCTCGTCCATTGTCTATTGTATGCTCCACGCGGCAGGAAGTGACGCTTATCGGTATTGATTTTCGTTATTCGCCTATTCTTAAGTATAATAAAAAATATCAAANCAACTTTGCTCGTCCATTGTCTATTGTATGCTCCACGCGGCAGGAAGTGACGCTTATCGGTATTGATTTTCGTTATTCGCCTATTCTTAAGTATAATAAAAAATATCAAAGTATTTCACTATATATAGTGTCTGTCTGTTCACTATATAGTTCTATATTGACAGTTGATAATCGACAATACTTGTACCATGTCGTTGTCACGATACAGTGTTTGCCTTTTCATTAGTCATTTATCTCATTGAACATTCGGCAAAGGTTAAATATCATTGGCACGTGATTTACTAAAAAAAAAAAAAGGAGCTATCTTATCTGTGGTAAAATTCGGAGAATTGGTATTAATATTCATGACCTCAAGTCAACGATTGAAAATTAATAATTTAATTTTTGTTTTGAAATTCAATAACTTGTAAAATGTAGATAAGAAAAAATGACTAGCCATTTTAGCAAATAAATAGTAGTGGTAATATTTAGACTCTCAAGATAACATATATTTAGATATACAATAATAGCAATGTATTTAGATGTATGTTGCATTCTGAAACGTGCGGAATAAAAGGTCAATCTTTTGGAACATCATACAGAAAACACGTGTAGACAAAGGATATTGCTAATCTGACCGATGGTCTGCCATAGCCTCTATTGTCCTAAATTCCATTAGGCTTGGCTGTAAGGCAAGTGTGCATCTGCTGCTGAACAACTTATATTGCTGGATATTGTGAAAATTTTCAAGAATGGCATTCAATACAATTCAAATAATACCTTGAAATATGGCCTTGAAATGTGCGGATCAACTTTCAAACTTTCAAATTAGGAATAGAAAGTAAACAGTTCCTAAGCTTGTGTATACTCAGATTAAAGAACATCTCTTGTTTTATGGCGCTGCGAGTTTTATGTTTGGAACCATATTTTATTTGCTCATTGCGTTATTAAATAGGCTTTACAAATGTAAGAATTTTAGAAATTCTATCCTGCATCGACATTTATCGTTAACGTTATACTTGATATGAACGTTATATTCGAATTACTTGGAGATTACTCAGAATTGGCCAAGTTATCGCTAATGTTATTCAATACGGTACAATGAGCAATGGTTTCTTATTGTTCCTTTTCAATGTGTGTACATATTTCACTGCGTTCTTACGGATTTGATGTGATTGAAATATCTATTGCAATGGTCTCTGTTAAGAAATATATTTCCATGTATATTTTTATTGATGTAACTTTTGTTGACCAATTTTGTTCCATTTATATTCAGCAAACAGTTTGAACAAAGATTTATTTAAGCACAGTTAAGGTAACATTTCATTATGAATTTCATTTAATAATGCGAAAGGTATATTTATATTATTACATTATATCACTAATTGTATCATTATATCTATATTATTAATTTGCATTATAATTTCAATTCCAATTACTATTCACGTTATCAAATTCTTTTCAATAATACAAGAGACCAACAATGGATTTGCTTATTATGTTTTTGTCACATCTTGCACCTAGATCACACAATTTTATAAAATATTCAAGAAATTGAGGTACTTATAAACTCTCATTACAAAATGTTGGCTTACATAATCTTAATTCACCGAGGATAAAGCAACGCAAATTATAAATTTGTATAATTATCGCTTAATGAATTTAAGATTAAAAAATATTATTAAAAAAAAAGCTTTGATAGTGGCTGTGCAATTTCTATTAATTGGCCAATTTTGAAGAGATTTCGAAGCATGCCTAACTCATTTTGAAAGTAGCAATTCATTTAGCCACTATTAAAATTTTTATGTAACAAGGAGACATGGAAATGACAACAGTTTAAAGAAGAAAGTTCACTTCACTTCTTTCGTTATTATTGAAAGACCGATGACGGAGACTCGTTTCCCGTTTTATTTTCGTCGTAAAATTCGTTGGCTACATACCAAATCGCAAGAAATTCCGCGGATTGCATCAGAAGCACGTGAGCCCGAACGATTAATATTTTAATGCTTTTCTCGCGCGATTTAAACTATCTCATGTTGAAATTAATTCGACAATTTAATGATTTGAAGACTGACTCACGATTACTATGTTCTACAGATTTGAAGTTACTTTTTTAAAGTAATTGAGGCTAAATAATTTACGTTCTCTACTTTTATAAAGAGATTGATCATCTCTGTGTCTTTCTTCACATCACGTGAGATAACTTCAGCATTTGATTATTGCTTGTTCCACGTGAAACAAGATAGAAATTTCGTAAACTCGGAAGAGAGACAAGAATAGAAAAAATTAAGTTCACAAGATAGTCTCACCAGATAGAATTATTATTACCTAGTTGTCTATACAATTATTGGACTGCGGATTTTTGTACAGACTTATAGAATACATATATTTAAAAAAGAGAATACACATGTTTAAAAAATAGGAGCTCGGTAGAAAATTTTTATGTGCCAAAAATGTTTTGCGTACCAAATCTTGCAAAAGGCACTATATTCTGCATATTTTATTATGCAAATTATATATTTATTATATATATATTATATATTATATATATTATATATATATTATATATTATATATTTATTATATATTTATTATATATATATAATTTATTATTATATATATATTATATATTTTTTCATGCAAAATTTATTCTGTGCAATTTTTCATTTTTCATTTTAAATACATAAATATATAAACATCCGCGGTTCTGTAATTATAAATATCAATAATCTAATTGAAATTAATTTTATCAGATTAATCTAACGTTACAAATTCGTGTCAATAGAAGATATTATCTTTTAAGCTGTTAATCCGCATAATAAACGATCGACTCATCTTTCTGTATAATATAAAAAAAATTGTTGACACAATTTCAGTTTCACAAAAACACAATGATGATTTCTTATTATCAGCTCAAAGTTGTTTTGCAATATTCCAATATTGGCAACGTGTTTACAAGTGTGTAAGTCGTCGATAATTTATTACAGGAAACAACTTTGTTCATACCAATAATAACGAAGAATTATACTTGTGGTGAATGAATTAAATTGAACACGATGTACACCATTATTTCTCTGAAACAAATTCGACGAAATAATGTTATGTAAGAATAAAATATAATTTCCAAGTGTCACGAGGTTGAAGTTACAATAAGTTCCTTAGATAAACCGTGACATGTGATGAAAGAAAAAGTGATTAGACTTTGCTTATCGCTTAGTCTTTGTCTATATTATCATAGGGAGTCAAATGAAAAGAAATAAAGAACAATAGTGCCATTTAAAAGATTTCTATATGTTAGCAGTTTATCACATACTGTCTAGTTTTCTCTTTCATTTTTTAGACAAGATGTATTCATTATTTCTTTTTTGCCTTACAGTTAGCGATGGCCATTCACGTGTAGGTCCACAATACACTAGTCTTAAAAGCGCAGTGGTACAAATTGTTAGGAATGAAGGAGTCAAGGGACTTTATAGAGGGGTAACACCAAACGTTCTAGGATCTGGCGGTGCATGGGGTTTATACTTCTTTTTGTAAGGATCTTAATAATTATATAATTCTATAACCAAAATATTTTGATATTTAACTTTTGTTGAGATTTGACCTTTAACTTGAGATTTAACCTTTGTTAATAATATATGGGTATTATTTTTATTTAGCTACAATAGCATTAAAGCATGGATCCAAGGAGGAAATAGCAAGAAGCCATTAGGACCCTCATTGCACATGTTCGCCGCTGCAGATGCTGGAATTCTTACTTTAATTGTGACAAATCCACTTTGGGTGGTGAAGACACGTTTATGTTTGCAATATATGGACGATAAACATCTTCCAGAAACGCTTAAATATAAGGGCACAGTAGATGCAATTAGAAAGATTTATAGAACTGAAGGACTTAGAGGCTTGTATCGAGTAAGTAAATTTTTTCTTAATGAAGAAAGAACATATAATCTTTAATTATATTAATCATATCTTTTAAATGTATTTTTAAATGCTTATAGGGTTTTGTACCTGGAATGTTTGGTGTTTCGCACGGTGCTATTCAATTTATGGTGTACGAAGAGCTGAAAAATTGGTATAACAATTATTTGAATGCACCAATTGATGCTAGGCTGGTAAGAAAGCATACAATTATAAAATATATGCTGAATTGATTTGACATTTAAAAGGAGGTCATAAAAAAAAAATATCTTCATTTGCAGAACACGTTTGAATATATCTTCTTCGCAGCGATTTCAAAATTGATTGCCGCGGCCTCCACTTATCCTTATCAAGTTGTTAGAGCACGCCTTCAAGATCATCACCACAACTATAATGGCAGTATACATTGCGTTCAATCGATATGGAGGTCAGAAGGGATAAGGGGTTTTTATAAAGGCTTAACTCCTTATCTTATACATGTTACACCAAATATTTGTTTAATTATCGTAATTTATGAAACATTTTCTAATGTGCCTACGCATTAATCTAAAATTTTTAAATGTTAGAAGAAGACAAGAACGTATTAGTCCCATTTAAATATTCTATAATTTTTCAAGATAGACTTACACTTTGATATTAGTTGTTTTTCCAGCCTGAAACGTAATTTTTAAGCTGACATTTGATAATTATTATTTGGAACGATTATGTGGATTGTACTTTGAAACTTTTTATTTCATTTTGTCGTTTTATCTCATTCGTCGATTTGGAACAGTATTATTAAAAAAAAAAAAGATTATTTTCTAAGCATGTATATTTTGTAGGAATGGTAAAATAATATATACATTAGTTTTTATTTTCAAAGTGTAAATTTCTATCGGCTGCTTTTTATTCTTAATTAGAATCAGACAGTTAATTGATAAAATAATATTGATAAACTTGAAAAATGTTTTGTTTAAAAAAAACAAATATATTCCAGCAGCATAACCAAAAAAGAGATTTACAATAGTTGTAATGAACGCAGTTATTTAATTCAGTCAGGTAATATTTTTGTGAATTCATTTTTGAAAAGTAACTTATAGTATAATAACAAATAATATTGGGGATAATTTTGTTGTTTTTGATAATAGTACTTTATCGCAGTCTTTGAACGATAAATGCCTTGATATTCTAAGGATATATTTAATTTATTTAAATTTACTTTTGAGAACACAAACAATCCATTAGATTTTTTGATACTAGAACAATTAGAAACAGTCTCTAACATTTAGTATTTTACGATCATGATATGTACTTAGATGACTGTTTCGTGTTATAGTGGAACATTTTAAAAACAAAGATGACTAAAAACAGTTCTTAATTTTATTTTTGAAATATACAATAATTTATACAGATCAATCATATATTTCATTTATTTAATATTTCGCGCATATAGAATAATTTTATTTGCTTTTATGAAGCGCGAAAAGGAAAACGAGTTTTATATAAATTTTATAGAAATCTTCTTAGCAATTTTTTTTTTTAAACTAACATTCAAGTCGATAATATCTATCACGTATTAAATGTTTTCTTTTTAAAATGAAATTATATTTTAATAGCCTTATCGTAAACTAATATTGTTTGTAGCTTCATTAAAAATGGTTTCATTTAAAGAAAATGTTTATACTCTTTCATTATATTGTAAGAATGTAACTCGCGAAAGGTACAAAATGTAACAAAGAATAGAATATGAGAAAGTCGCATGATTATATAAATCTATGAATAACATGCGTATACCTGAAACAATGGCAAATCATTTTTTAGTGTGAATATGTTACAAAAATTAGTACATAAATTACAAATTTTCATGTCATTTGCAAGTGTTGATCGCAAGTTTCAATTAAGAAGATCGGCTGAGAAGTGCATAATGAACTTTTGTCCATATCTCGAGAACGAAAGCAACTATCGAAATGAAATAAAAAGGAAATGAAAGTACAATTTATTAGCTACAAAGTATTTGTTTTTCTACATAATTATGGTTAATCTTAATATTATTTTTGTCAATGCGTGACAAGTTTTTCCATTTGGTCAACGAAGAATTTTGGCTGTCTACTTTTAATAAAGAAAGTCATTGCTGCCTTGACTTTATGGTCTGACTTAAAATGAGTATCCTTGAATGCTCTTTTCAATTCTAGAAACGTTGTTTCAATCTCAGCTGACATTGTAACTATATTGAGCCTCGCTCTAAATGACACTGTTCTTCAAGTAAACTTATCGATATTTGTAAAGGTGAGATGTAGATAAAGGAGAGAGTCATAAAGTGAGTGCTTACGCAGAAGTATATATCTTCTTCTTTCTAGAGATACAGACAAAAGTTTTCCAGTCGATTCGACTTTACGTTTAGTCGTAAAAGTAAATGAAATGGAAGTGTGCGTAGGAATGTAATAATTATCTGCAATTTAATTATTACCTGTTATATTTCTGTATGCAATGAATAAGTACCTCGTTTCGAGAAATCATATTCAGATAAATATTGCAAAGTTTGTCGTAGAGTCTGGTACTCGGGTCGATTGACGATGTAGCAATAACATTCAATGTAATTTCTTGTAATTTTCAAACAGTAGGTTTAATTTATTTATATGAATTTTCTAGTAATATTCTAGTTTCTGGGACTCATGACTTACAAATTACTTAATAAACATTGGCAGCAGCACTTGATTATTTCTCATTATAAGCTAGCTGCTGGATTACTTAGATGCTCTTTCTTTTTACAATAGTAAGCGCAATGCTTTTAATATTAATATTTATGGAACTTAATAGGAGAAGAATATTTGTCGAACGATCAGGAATCTGAAGGGTGTTGTTGACTTTGTATCGGTTGTTTACATATTTTTCTTTGTCGAATGTAACATCGTGACGATCGCCTGTTCTATCTCCTCCCTTGATTACTACGAATGAAATTAATTGCTGTGGCGGGACCACAGTTATTAAAACGCACGAACAATATTTAAGAGAGCAATGTGTTTGCATGTTTTTGATGAGTGCGCGTGTATATGAGACATGGAATGTAACTATGAAATGACGGATCATTTGTTAAACCACCAGCGGTACGATTTTTGGACGTATGATTTATGAAGTTGTATGTGTATCTACAACATATCAAAAAATTGAAACCATCTGAATAAGAAATAAACTATGTAGAATTGGAATTGTCTACATTTTGAGAAACTCCTTCATCCGCTTCTTTAGTTTCACACGTAAAAATGAATAAAATTCTTCAATAAACTAAAAGTTAACTTAAATCTAGCAAAAAGTTTCTTAACATCGGCTACTAACAACTAATGAATATTATTAATTGAAATACATAACGAAGTTATATAATGTGATTAATCTTGAAACGTTAAACAATAAAAGTACGCGCATTGTTTATAATAATCATTGGTAATGCATTATCATTTAGAATTCGTGACGTACGATTACTTTCTTTCAGATAGAGATAGAGAGAAAGAAATGGACAAGCTTTGATTAATGAATCACGACAAGAATCGTACGCCGGTTCAAGTTTAGTGCAAATGAAAACGTGCATTGTGGTACATTGAGAAAGCTCTACGCAATCAACGATGGAGAAATAGGAAACAATTAACGATAGAGTATTGCTGGTGGTTAATTGCAGGTATGAGGGGTGGCGAGGCTTTTACAAGGGTCTAAGTGCGAACCTGACCAGGGTGACTCCAGCCACTGTGATCACGTTCGTGATGTACGAAAACGTGTCTCACTATCTGCGTGAGAGAACGATGGATCAAGAACGAGCTTTGCCAATTTTGATCAAGAACATTGAAGAGAATACCAAAATTTAGAGATTGTAACTGCGAAAGAAACCGTGGAAAAAGAAATAGATTCATTTCTTGCTAGACTAGTCGATACGGATACGATTCACGACGTGTGGGAAATTTTTATTCAAATTGCAATAATGCAGAATGGAATGCATTTAATCAATCTGTAAGCAGAAATGTATTTTTTTAGCCAATTCATTTTGATATCTATGAAATTTTGGCTAAATTTTCGTTCCCCAGCGCGTCATTCTATACATGCATGTTCGTGAGTTAGGTGATGTTGAGCATCACTATCCCGCTGTTATTGCGAATACTAATTGTGAATATAGTGGCAAGATGTCTTGACACTGAGCAAGTACTTTTATTCGTCTTACGAAACTTTGAATGTCGTTATAACGAGATTACTATTATTATTGCATACGCACATGTCTTTTCATTCACGAAACTTTTATTAAAACGTATCTTTTTCCGATAGTTCGGAATCAATTAGCTTCCATGATAAGTTTTTTCCTTAAGTATTATTTTATAGTTAAGTATAATTCTTAAGTATTATTTTACTTGTTTCATTGTTGGAAGAACAATGGGCATTTTTACGTAAATACGATTTCAGCTACGATACGCGTAAACAAAAATGTGTGGTACTCTATTGTTAGTGATTTCCAACATACGATCAAACTATATAGAATCTTATAAAATTATAAAACACAGAGAAGTTCAATTATTAATGTCTTTAGTTATTATAATGGATTGCAAGAATAAATTGCTAAGAGAAAAACCAAATTATTTGTATTTATAGAGAATTTATTTAAAGATATATATTTTTTTACAAAGATAACAATTACAAAATAATCTTACTCAAATACAAAAGGATGTTGGATATCATGTTTTCGTATGAACAATTACACGATGAAGAAGTATAACAAGATACACATGCATGATGTGCAAGTGTTAGCTGAGGAAATTACGTAAAAAAATTTCGAAAAATTCAATGAAAGCTGTTTACCGATTAAACAGTGTTTAACTGATGTCAAACTTAGGATTTCAGTTTCGTTAATGTTCGCTCATGGGCCGAAAATGCCCATTATTCTCTGCATTGATTTAGATAAATCGCTTTACACAAGCAGAAAAATATCGAGAAATTGTACATATACTTATTTCTTAGTAATAAATTATGCGGCTATTCTATTAGTTTTAAATTTGCTAACGAATTTGAAAATGTTCCTCGAAGCGAATACAGAATAGAAGGTACACATGTATTTTCGATTCAATAAATATTACATTATATTATAAAAAAAAAATGATGTTTATCACTCGACGACGAAAAATATTAATATTATTTATCAGGTAGGTGCGGTATAACATTCTTTGTGCATTCCTTAACAGCCTCATTATTGGACGACAGTATTATGAAGATTAACATTGTGGCTTTTTCAACTATTATCGTTAAGATCATGGCGCCTTATCAAGGCTAATGGACTTTCGGGGCATTTTTTATAGCGGTAATTGCAATCTTTCGTGTACTCAGCCTCGGTGATCTCGCTCGGAAGATTTTCATCTTGCGAAGAGGATGGTCTATGATAAAAATTATACAACACTTTTAAATGCAAAACTTTCAAACATAAAACAAAATAATATGTCCGAAAAGACATGTTTCGAAATTTTTAATTTGCTTTTAATTTATCAAAAAAATTTTCAGTGAACTTGCGTATACAGTAAAGTCTGTTCAACACTTACGTAAATAAAATTTGCAATACATCGCCAAGCACCCCGTTACTAGTTAAAGGATAGTTGGCAACCTCGCAGATCATTTTTGGTAAACAATATTTCCCAGAATAACCAAAACTATAAAAAAGAATATTATAATTTCTTTTTTCTTTTGCATAATTCAATTGTAAATGAATTTATCATTTCACGTTTTATTTCTGATCAATTTCTTCACCTTTCTAATTTGTTCGTGAGGATATTGTACGCCAGTCGTCGATTTAGACTTCGTTTCTTGAGATGCGGATCGTCCAAGTAATAAGTGGAATTCCATTCCCCTGGGAGAGCGTAATTCGCTTCGAAGGTCAAAGAGAATGACACAGCTTTGCCAGGAATATCAAGGGGTACCCCGAGAGCGAAGAATATCTGCGTAAGACATTCTTTTTCATGATAAGTATTGATACCAATATAGACTACGTTGAAACGATCCTTATATAAGAATATACGCAATTTTTCGCAATTATCTGGTATTCAAAAATTAGATTAGATTAATATCGATCCGACGAATGAAAGAAAAATTTTTTTATCCGTTTACGAAAATTAATGATTTATTTTCTACTTCACCCCCGTGCCGCTGCCTTCGGGAAATCCAATAGATCTAAGGTGTCTTGCTACCCCATGCGTGATGTTTTTCACTCCTGTAACTCGCGATAGCCACATGAAGTAACACACGACAATGTATATCGTGACTGACCGTCCGAAAGGAACACAAATCTGATCCGTCATATTCGAAATCCCATCGACGAATGAGTTGTTTGTCCAACTCGAAACGATGTTTTACAAGTCGAAGATAGAAGAAATCGTATGGAAGTCGTATCTTGCCAAGTACATCGCGTTAATCAACCAAAGTTTGCCCGAATCGTTCGCTTCATTTTTTTTCCCCTTTTTCTTTTCAACGAAACGCTATGTATATCGTAGAATGGGATCTCAAGTGAGACGTTACACGAAAAATATACGATGAATGTTTACAGCGAGCTAATAATTATATTATACTTAACGAACAGTAATTGGATCAATGGTTGGCGTGTACGCGTGAATCATTGATACCGCTACATTTTTGCGCGGGCAACGAGCCGGGGGGTATTAACATTAAAGACCGAGTTTAAAAAGAGAATTGAACTGTCCAATCTTAATGTTACATCTTCCCGGAAGTGAAATTTCAATCTTTATTCCGTTGTAGTTATTCGGGCAACGGCCATTCTGCCAGCTCGCCGGGGATGCATTTCGTAAATTTGCAAAATCTCCTCGGATCGGGGGCGCGCAACAAGAGGCTTTAGAGGCGCGTTTATCATCGGGAGTGGCCGTTTAAAACAATTCAAACACACACGGCTCGGACCAGATCAGTATGCATTAGCCCCAGATTGAATTAATCATCGAATCGCAATGCGGCTGTGTTGCTGCGTTGTTTAGCGCATTCCAGATTCAACGGTGAACTTGTAATTATTATACTCTGGAACTTTGCGCGTGTCCCGCTGCCAACCCCCGCGGTTGAATAATACGCCGGAAATCTGGACTCCGTACGCCGTAGGGCTTTGAATATCTGGGACAAAGTTACTCGCTGGAAACACGCATATACCCGGCTGAAGATACATCATTGATTAGCGGCCGTGCGAATTCACCGTTCGTGAATTTCGTCGCCATACGTACGTATACCTGCGCCTTGCACCGTACGACGTTCGACTTTAGCTGTAGGTTGTTCTAATTCGAGTTGTGTCACTACACTGCGGGAAACAGCGGTGAAAATTCATGGCTCTGCAGTATTAACACACGATTGCCGCATTCCTCTCTACGCGTCGCGAATTTTCTTTTGAATTTCAACGATCGCTTTGTTGCCATTACGATAAATGAAAAATGCAAGCACATACAACCGAGTGTTTTATTGTTATTTCGCCAAGTCGACTAATCGAAACATGTTTTTACAAATACTTTTTTTTGGTACAAAGGGGCGGAAATTTCGAGATTGAATTAATTTTTTTTTAAATAGAAACATATTTGAAGATCGGATAAATATAGAACACAGGCGAGATATATGAATAGACCTTGCGTCGTATGAAATTTGTCCCATAATTTGAAATACCGACATACTAAGAAATCAGAACACTTTTTGGTTTTCTAGAATACTTTTTTGCTTAAACAACGATGAATTGGAGAACTACATCAAGTAAAACGGTCGAAGTAGTGAATGCACCAGAGACATGATTTTTGAAATCCATTACAGTGTTGTGAAATTTTCAATACGGAAATGTGTAGTTAAACTAAAACTGAAATCATTCTGCTACATATCACAAAGAACTCTATCCACGTTTTATGGAATTACGATGGTTTCTTTTTTCATGTAGTAAATTAAAATTCTAAAGTTATTAATAAAATATTAAAGAATCTATCAACTGAAATAAATTTTATCGAAAGTTTGATATAATATAAGAGAAATTAAAAATAAGAAGAAGAACAACTCTTTTATTTACAGATATGATCGATGATTGAGTAGAAGAAATAATTAATCCTAGAATTTCTAAAATACTCTTGTACGAAGAATGTACAAATCAGAAGAAATTAGTTATCTGTAAAAACTACATATTATTTATTTTTCATTAATCTAATCAAACATATATGAATTGTATACCAAATGTTACTCAGAATTAATTATGTATTCTATACTATTTTTGCCAAGGAATAACCCTGCACAAAAAGAAACCAAAAGTTAGAATAAATATGTCAAATGAAGACAAATATATAAAAGTGAAATGATAATCAATTTCAAATTCTGTTAAAAAGAGACAAGATACCGGTAATCGTAAGAGTAAAATCGATAAATAGAGAAAAATTGGCGCGAAAAGTTTCAAATTACTACACGACTTCGTTATTGTAATGGTCAATGAATTTTTAAACACACGCGTCTTAATTAAATGATTTTATTAATGAGATATAAATGGAAGAGTATCAACGAAGTGACGTCATTATAGAGATGCCATCGATAGGTTAGAAAAAGTTACGAATGCGATGTAACGTGTGTTTTTGTCACGAAATTTGACTATGATTCTCCGAATGATTCTCCGCGATATGTTCAGCAATTGAGACAGTAATAGGGGATGAGGCGATTCTCGAACATAATCGATATTTCTCGAGAAATATTCAGTACTCGATCGATTTTTAAGCGAGAAGAATGACGGAAAGCAACACATCTCATCTGTAAAGGAGAAAGTATTATCCAGAAGAATCATTCAGAAAGAATTATTCAAAAGTTCTTAGGAAAAAATTTAAATAAATTAATAGTATCAAAATTTAAATTTGTGTTTGTATTGTAAATTTTTAAGATACAACGTGCATTTCTGAATTCAACTGAAGGTATTTAACCAAACAATTATTATACGTAATTTTGAACAATTGAAGAAATAATGGCATATAAACATTTAAACAGAACATATCATGCTAAAAGTTGTTAAAAATTTTATATTAAAACATAATTTCAATTCTAACCAATCCAAATATCGTAACCTTGTAATATGACTAACTTTTATCATATATATATATATATACCATATGTAATATGCTTTTACTTCTATTGTAACATTTTCTACTCATTTGTTGATTCTTTAATCTCGTACTGCGTAATTTTTAACAATTCCAATACTAAAATTGGTAGATAAATAAACAGTAATTTATTAAGGATATAAATTTATCCGTATTTAATGGCTAAAATAATAATTCTACTTTATAATATAATAAAATTTATCATTTCTCAGTTTAAAGTATTGACAATTTTTCATCACGTGTATCAATATTTTCATTCTTTTTAAAGAATTTCTCGAGAATTTTGTATATTTTGTGATCAGAGTTTTCTATTTTTTATTTCTAGATATCATTTCGTGCGAAACACGCGATTACAGCGCTCCAACG